>MU702461.1:76839-140496 GCA_026770625.1 Nicotiana glauca | reverse complement strand
TCTAAACGACCCGACCCATTCCCACGCCCGGTCCGCCCCATTATCCTCCAAACGACGCCGTCTCCACATTAGTAAAAAACCCAGGCCGTTGATCTCGTTTGATCAAACGGCCAGGATCATTTTTTCCCCTGGTATATAAACCTAATCTCCTACCCAGCCCCCCCAATCCAAACCCCCCTATCCGTCTCTAACATTAAGAGACAGCCCCAACACCCTCCGCCTCACACCACCGTCGACCGCCCGCCGAAAATCGCCTATGGTGGTGGTCGACGGCCAAATAGCCCCATCTTTACACCACTGAACCTCCATACCACCCTCAACACAAATCCCTACCCCTTATCCCTCGAATCATCACCGGATTCTTCGAATCTTCGATCGAAGTTCAGGACACAAAACCTAATTCATCTAACAACCACCAAAATCACACCATACCACCGTTAGACCTCCCTCATACCAAAACAAACATTAGTTTCCCTCGAATCTTGGTCCATCCCCTCAAATATCGAATTACAGTCAAGAACCCTAGCACCGCCACAAAATCCCTTGGTGGCGGTGCCGACTCCAAACTTTCGCACACTTACACCACTAAGCCCCCTGACCTCCCTCGTCCCAAAGCCCATATTAGTTTTGCTCGAATAACAGCAGAACTCGTCGAATTTTAATTCGATTGAATGAGCCTAGAAGAAACAAAAGAATTTGAGGTCACAACTAACCTTAGTCAAGTGTTCTTAGTCAAGAACACTCGATTAAGGTCCATTTTGGCCTCAAAAGCTCGAGTCAAGACTTCGACTTATCGAAGTTCGTTTGGTTTCTGATTTGGAGGTATTTTTCCTTTCCTTTTTTGTTCTATTTTTTGTCATTGTTTATTTGTTTTAAGTTTGTTGTATTTTGTTTAATTTTTCATTATTTTTGTCAATTATCTTCTTCTCCTCTTCTGGACCCTTTTCTTGGTCCATTTTTCTGATCGATTGATATGTTATAAATTGAGTCATTTCGTCGAATAGTCTGTATCCTTAAGTATATAATTTTAGATTTTAGTTGATATCGAAGTTTCCCCTGAGCATTAGGAGTTAGTTTTGTTTTGAAGTTCAGCTTGTAGTCAAATTGTTTCTAATTTGTGTTTAAAAATCTGGATTCTCATCTTTTTCCAGTGCTTATTGTTTGTTTGTTCTAATTCAAATTGTTCATCAGTCTTAATTGAATAGTGAAAATTTCAAGTGTAATATACTCTGGACATTTAAGGAACCAAACTAGGACTGACAATTAGGTGAATTGATTATAGCTGCAGTTTCATGAATATCAGGAGGGTAGTTTGGGATTTGAAGTTTGGAAATATGTTTAGTTCAAGTGGATTTGCTCATTTCGAATGGTCTGCCAGTTGAATGTTCAGCGGGCCACTGAACCATTGAATAATTTAATGGGGGTTGGCCTAGTGCCTTTACTAATTGGAAATCAGAAACAGGAGGTTAATGATAAAAAGCTAAAAGGATACACATAATAGAGGAATATTACAAGCTGGAACGTAAAAAGCATAGGGTAATAATAAAAGGTTTTCTCTTTTACAACTGTAAAGAAAAAGGAGGCAGGAAAGGGTTCAAGAGTCGGGTATAAATATAGAAGGAGTCATTTGAGAAAAGGAGGATTTTTTAGCAGAACATTTGGAGAGCTTAAGAGGAGAAGAGTTGATAGTCCAAAACATTGACAGAAAAATAGAGAGTATTCTGAGAGCTAAGGCATTTTGTCTTGAAGATCTAGAGAACACCTTAGGAACACTTGAAAATAAAAGAAAAGAACATCTCAGCACTTGAATATCTTAAGGCCTGAGGAAACACCCCTGTTTTATCGAGATTCTGAGCCTTGATTTCCACTAGTATTGGATGCTGGCATCTGAAGTCTCTTGAGTATCCTGGAACCAGTTTTCTAGTTTGTTTGAACCTGTTCAAATTATTTTCAGTCCACTTATTGGTTGATTTGGTTTCAAGCACTTCCTGGTTTGGTTTCGAGCTTGAATTTGGTTTGTTCAAGTCAATTATAGGCTGTCTATTGGCTGTTTTCATTACTGGGATTCTAGACTTGGCTGTGGTTTTTCTTGGCTTGTTGAAACTGCTACTGTATTGCTACACTTTGCCTGCTTGCTGCTGACTTCTCCTTTTCTAGTTGATTCAATTTCCAGGTACATATCTCAGATTGTTACAATGTATTGTCTCCTGCTGGAATAATGAAAAATGAAACTAAAGTTTTCTGTCGTAGATCTGTTGTCCTCATAGTTTCATTATGTTTTTATACAACTTATGTAGTTTGGGTTGTTGTCCGCTGTAATTAATTGGGGTGTATAACTGGATTGATTTTGTTGAATTATATAGGTTGTTGGACTGATGATTTATGGTTATTCTAGCTTTAGACTTAGTATGGTTAGCATTTATTTAGTTGGAGCATTTGACTGTTTAAAATTTAAAAACCAAAGGCAGTTTTAAAATACAACTAAGTTGAAAGCAAGAGGTACTGACCATATCAAGTTCATTTCTAACCCAAACGTGTTTCAGTAGTTGTAATTTTGACATAATGGTTAATATTAATTCAAGGCTTAAACCATTTCTCATGAGCAAGTTTCTTTTATTTTGATTGGCATGTGAACTCAAAATGGTCCTCCTAAATTAATATTAGTGTTTGAGTATAAGTCGGTAAAGCAATGATCAAGTCTGTTAAGTTTTGGACAATAAGTTGGTCAATTTGATTTAGGTAGCATAAGCTGAATCCATTTGATAGTCGTGTTCTCCATCTCAATAGCAGGTTCATTAATGCCAATTAGTAATATTGGTTCGAATCAACCTTAAAAAAAATAACCGGGTTTTCACGATCGTGTTTCCAATAGCTAATACATAAGTAATCCAAGTCTTAAACTAGGATTCTAAGGATCACTATTTCATTAAATAAGTGAATACGGTTTTTCCTTGATTATAATTGTTAAGCACGTTTGAACATTCAGGATAATCTCAGTGAATAAATTAGGATTCTTTTTTTTAGAGACAAACAAAGTAGAGAACCATGGTTGCTTTTAGGTTTGCCCTTTTAAGAACATATGAGAAGAGCCTCGCAGGCTAAAACACATAAGTTGCGGGGCCCTCAATTTTTGTTTGTATTAAAATACTTAGATTTCGAGACGGGCCATTTAGCGAATTTTACGGCCTTCCCCCAAATAATAACGTGTTAGTCTCTTTAGGCGCGTATTTTAATAACATTACCTCCCTAAACTCGAATGCACATTTATATGACTCAAATCCAAATCTCAATGGAGTCAAAATGTGTCAATAACTACGGGTACATTGATGTGACGTGGTTCGAGATGCGTTTTCACGACGTTGCAATTCTCAATAATAATAATAAAAGCGATTCAAAGCTAAAAGCACATAGGTAAAGACACGTATTAAAAATCAGATAATTTAAGCTGAATATAACAGTTGAGCGACCGTGCTAGAACCACGGAACTCGGGAATTCCTAACACCTTCTCCCGGGTTAACAGAATTCCTTATCCGAATTTCTGGTTCGTAGACTGTAATACGGAGTCAACTTTTTTTTCCTCGATTTGGGATTCAAAGCGGTGACTTGGGACACTATAAATCTCTCAAGTGGCGACTCTATTTCTTAATAACAAATCCCATTTCGATTATCCTTTAATTGGAAAAACTCTCTTTACCACACCTTCATGGGGTGCAGTAGCAAAAAAAGGAGGTGTGACAGCTCTGGCGACTCCATTGAGGATACAAAAACCCAGAACTTTGGTTTGGGGTTCAAGAATTCGAACTTGGTATATTTGTTGTATTTGGAGTGTATATTATCTGATTTTTTACATGTTTCATGCTATATGTGCTAAATGTTTTACCGCTTTAATATTATCTGAACTGTATATATAAACTATGCTGAAACCCCTCTCTTCTCTCTCCTGAGGAGTGCATGCTAGTCGTGACTTCTTTCTGTTAGTGTCATATTCCAAAAGTAGAACGAGGATTCGGAGTAGTTGCAAAATCGGATGGCCTTTTGGTTACCGGTACAGAGCTCCCATCCTCGGCTCGAGTTGTCCGCTCGGGTAAGCCAGGTCTAGAACAATAAACCCAGGTTGAAACTTAGAATAACTTGACTTTATGCCGAATCCCTAGTAGGAACACTTATTTGCATCATGTTGCATTTGACTTAGGGGTCTCAACACAGGGGTTGGGTTCGTATAGGACAGGTAACCTGAAATGAAAAGACTATCCTGCTGCATCCTGATTATTTTACGCATTTATTTGCTTCAGACTTGCATGCTGACCGGCTTATGAAAATCGGAGGAAAAAGAGAAAAATAGCAGTGTAGAGAGATAACTACTTATTTTAGAAAGAAACCAATGCTCAAGTAGTGTCGAAACTCTACCGAAATTTTTTTAAAAAAGGAATGTTTTTCAATTTATTAGAAAGGAGTCTTGTGTTCAAATTTAGTTTGTTTTCATTTTTCCGAACTATGCCGGTTTGATTCTCACAGGATGTGAGATACGTAGGCAACCCTCATCGGGTCCAACCTCCCTTTTTGCAAAAATAGCCAAAAAAATATCAAATTTTAATTGTCGTCGTAAATAATTCGGGTAATGCCGCTCTTGTCAAATATAGCCGAATGTTCCTGAAGGGGACGCCGGAAGGCTGACTTTGCATAAATAGCCACCCTTGGTCATTTTTAAGGTTCTTTGACCAATTAGCACACACAGCCTTAAAATCTTCACCCCCGAGGTGCTGAAAGGCCGTGTTTGCAAAACTAGGTCTTTTACTTTAATTTCAAAAACAAGAAAAAGAGTCAGTGGGCAAGTGAATGCCGTTTGGATTTTCGGTCAAAATAAGCCATTCCAGCTTCAGTGGTGTCTTAAACCGTTCTTGCCGAGATAGCCTTAGAGTATCTTTCAGTTGTTGAAAGGCTATTTTCGTAAAAGAATGAACAAGTTTGTGAAATGTCATAAAATAATCCTCCCGGCCTCAAAATTCATGTGAAATTGGGAAGGGGCCACATTTGCAAAAATAGCCATTTGGTCAAAGTCGGCATACAGGGAAGAAATCTGTCGGTTTGTTTTAAAAGTTTGTATTTCTATTGATTAGAACATATGGGTCGAGTCTGTATTTCGATTTTTGTCAGAGTCTGTTAGTTTAATTTGTGTAATCAAAGTTGGTTTTGTTATGGAAATCGAAAATCCAAAAAAATAACATGTTTTGTTATTGTCTACTTTTTTTTATCCGCCCAAACTACGCAATGTCTGATTCATGCGGGGTCATGATACGTAGGCTATCTTCATAAGATTCGACCACAACTATATATGCATGAAACAAAATATTGATAATAACAAGGACTGGCTGAGTCCATTCTAACATATTTTGAATTGTGAAGAGAGTTGAGGTGGTCGGTTTGTGGCAGGCGAACAACGCAAGATCCCCGAAAGATGGTACAGGAGGAAATAACCCAAAGAGTGAAAAGCTTAGAATAACGGTTGAAAAACACGCTAGGGTTGGCAGGTCAAAAGAGTGTTTCTTTCAAAGATATATGTCTGTTCCCCGATGTCCATTTGCCGCCTGGTTTCAAGATTCCCAAATTTGAAAAGTACGATGCACATGGAGACCCTGTAGCCCACTTGAAAAGGTATTGCAATCAACTAAGGAGTCTAGGAAGAAATGAAGAATTGCTAATAGCTTATTTTGGGGAAAGCCTTACGGGAGTAGCCTCTGAATGGTTTTTGGATCAAGACGCATCTCGCTGGTACATCTAGAACGACATGGCACAGGCCTTTGTCAAACAATTCCAATACAACATCGACACTGCCCCAGACCGCATTTTCCTTTCAAATCTGAAGAAGAAACCAAGTGAAAATTTCAAGGAATATGCCCTTAAATGGAGCGAGCAAGTAGCTCGAGCTAAGCCATCCATGGATGACCATGAGTTAATCATTGTCTTCCTTCAGGCTCAAGAGCCGGATTACTTGCAGAACATGATATCCACGGTTGGTCAATCCTTCTTGGAGGTAATCAAAATGGGAGAAATGGTGGAGAACGGTCTTAAGACAGGCAGAATTATAAGTCAAGCAGCTCTTAAGGCTGCAGCTCAGGCTGTCCAAGTTGAATCTGGTTACGCGAATGAGAGGGATGAAGAAGTCATGATGACGTCAGGGTCAAGAAGAGGTCCCAGAAGAACACCACGACCGTATGCACAGCCTCGACAGGTTTTCCATAACTCCCCTGAGCAATATTATCCACCTCAGAACCCACCGTACTCAGTTGATCCACCTCATTATGTTGTCCAGCCATCAAAATCATCCAAGAAAATGAGCACGAGTGTCACAAAATTTCCACCAGCCTCCGCAGAATTTCCAAGTGCCTTATAACCCATATCCAAGCTAGGGATATAGAAGGGAACAGAAGCTAAAAGATAATTTTACACCAATAGGAGAATCCTATGCAAGCTTGTGTGAGAAGTTAAAACAATATGACATGATTGCACCCATTCCTCCAAATCATGTAGACCCACGTGCAAGAAGCTTTGACCCATCTAAAAGGTGTAAATACCATTCCAATGCCCAGGGGCATAATGTGGAAAGTTGTCGGGATCTAAAAAGGGAAATAGAAAGGATTATCCATGAAAGGTTGATTATGATTTAAGACAGTGACACCCAGAATATCACGCTGAATCCTTTACCTGCACATGATAATGCACACTTTGTAGGGATGATGCCTGGTGACATGGGGTATGAGAATCCACTCGGGAATTTGCCGACTGAAATTGGAGAAGGCCATAGTGATTCTGATAATCGGATTTGTGGCTAAATGTCAGGCTTATCAATTGGAGAGTCATGCAAGAAGGAATCTTGGTGGCTTATTTTGTTGTCATTTCTGTTGTCCGGGTTATTTCAGGGTTATAATCTGGATATTGTCTTGTAACTCAAACCCTTTTATCCTTTTATTTGTCTTTTGATCGTAGTACCTCATTAGTGTTGTCTAGGTTTGTTCTGAAGGTTGTACTCCGGTTTATTGTATTTGTTTTTTGTACAAACTCTTTTCCCATCTGTCTAATGCAATTCTAGGTCTCCCGTTATTTCTAGTCATTTTTTTTTATTTAAGTCTTTTCTCTTTGTAGTTCTTTTGTGTTAACTCTAGTGACATGACATGTGCGTGTAATTTAGGCCTAATCATAAAAGTTAATCATGAAGCAATTGGAAGATGATCGGGGCATTTAAAGGAAATAAGAACGGTTTGAGATTATTTGGAGCTCGAGTCAAGTGAAACTAGGGGAAAGTATAACATAAAGAAAACCGTAAAGGCAAGCTGGACAAATTGACAGGGGTTGTTCATGATAATGAAAATGAAAGTGTTGCCCAACAGTGCATTAAAAGTGACAAATGAAAAGGTGAATGTGCGAATATGGCACAATGAGAAGATAGGGCGAATGTTAATCGCGTTGTTTGTGCTTGGCATGTTTTGAAGATTGGAATGACGAAGGCATTTTATTCTGCTACCCAAATACTTTATCCTTCATCAAACCTTTGAGCTTTATTTATTTTCTTTCATACCCCTCCTTCGGAATCAGTAGCAAAAAAAATTAGAAATGCAAACATGGAAGATAAAGAAAAGAAGAAAAAAAAAGAAAAAAAAAAGAAAAAACAACAAAAACAACAAAAGAGATAAAGGAAAAAAAAGAGAAAATAAAAAATGAAAAGGAAAACTAGAACAACGAGGAATTGGGAACTACGTTTGAACTGATTCCTCAAAGATGATACGTAGGCGCTTCACAGCTCGGTTATAGTGTAAAATAAAAAAATCCCCAAGCAAGAAACTAGGGCAAAAAATTGTGTTTATTATAAAATAATCTAGTTCTGAAGGTTGTAATTTTAAACCAAATTGATGTGTTTTTGAGCCTTCAAGTATCCTTTCTTTCTAGCCCTATCCTAATCCTACATTACGGTCCAAAAAAAGACCTTCCGATCAGTCTTCAAAAGCTGCCAAGTCAGACAAATGAGAGAGTCTTATCAGAATGTAGCACTCTGATTCCTAGCAGAAAAGACTCTGATCCCCAACAAAAAAGAAATATGAGAGAGCCTTAGCGGTAACACCTCAATCCCCAGCTGAAAAGTAACACAAATGAGAGAGTCTTTTCGGTGAAAACCTTCACAGGCACCATAAGGCGATGAAAGCTGAGAGAAAAATCGAAATGAGAGAGGCTTGAAAGTGAAAACCCTTTGGCCACTACAAGTGGAGCAAAGATTGAGAATCAGATGGGAAAGCCCCAGACGAAGATTGTGAAAGGCGAATTAACCACGGAGGATAGGCTATATGTGCATGTCATGGCCATTAAATTTGGTATCCGCATTTGATAGGTTTTTATTTTATAATTTTTCTTTTTAGAGAGTCATCCTCTTCCTTTGTCTTTTATTCTGTTCCTTTTATCTTTCTCCTTTCATCAAAAATTCCCCAACAGAGTCTGTTTGTGAGAAATGACTTCAAAATTTGCCATCAGCTTTCCAATTATGCAAGACAGGATCTGATGGTACACCCAAGTGGTATAAGTCAGGAGGGAACAAGCACAAGGCCAATGTCAAAAAGGATATTTCCTAGCAAGAGGAGATTGACAAAGGGAATGGGTCAGTATCAAGGAGGATATCTCCAACAAAAGCGAAGGTTATAAACCTCAAGGCCAAGGCCAGTGGACAAATCAAGAAAGAACAATGCGGAGAGCGATGAGCCTGATTTGGAAAATTCATATGAGACTCAAAGGTCGGGGAAATGCCAGTTCCCGAGCTATGCCACAAAAAAAAGAGGGATATCCCCAGCAAAAAAGGAATTTTCAGTGACACGGATGAACGAAGAAAGTGGTTATCAGAAAACATGCAAGATCCTCAAGCAAAGTCACTATCATAGGAATGTGGGGGGTCAAGATACAAGTAGAAAACAACGGTGAAAGGCTTGTAAATAAGGATTCGTCAAGAAAGTAGGAAATTATTGACCAAGTTTCAAGATGGCCAGACGATGCAAAGAAGGGCAAGTCGTGCTAAAACCAGCAAATAACCTCACCCCAACAAGTTTTGGAACGCAAAGCAGGAAGGAGAGAAGGAGAACCATCCCCAGCAGGAGCATCACAACCAACCACCGCATTTTAAACTAACAAATTTTCTTTGATTTGAAATAGGAAAAAGGAAATGGCATTGATGGAAAGGCATGCCACGTGGAAGATTATCAAACTGAGGCAGAAAATTTTCCTTTCATTTGGAAAATTTTTTGGAAATCAGTTATCCGCTTGGGGAAGAAGAAAGATAACACTAGTCTTAAGGGAAGTGGTCTTTGAACCAGTGTTATCACCAATAGTGTTGAAAGAAGGAAAACAACAAGTTTTAATGAAGGAAATTGTATCCCCAGCGGACAGAACAAAAGGATGAAACTTGTGTTCAGAAAACAAAAGGCCAGTGTCATCTCCAGCAGTTTTCGAAAGAATGAAGCACCAGTTTTGAAGGAATGAAAATTCCCCCAGCAATTTATCATCAACAGTGTTATCCCCATCAGTGTTGAGAGAAAATAAAAGTTTTGAAGAGAGTAGTTTTGAAAAAAAAAAGAAAAAAAAGAGAAGAAAAAAGAAGAAAAAAGGAGATTCCACCAGCAGTATTATTCCCAGCAGGTAAGTAATTAATTCATTCCCCAGCAGTTTCGAGGGAAGACAACACGAGTTTTGTTTTTGAGGGAAGCGGTTCTAGAAGAAAGATAATTCAAGTAAAAAGGAAATAGTTTACGAGGCAAAGAAGGACAACAGTAATAGAATGCAGATAAGGTAAGTTGTTGAAGTCGGGAGCCCGCCCGTAGAACGGAGGCGTTACCTTTTTATTTTTGTTGAAGTCATCCACCCATTTGAGGAAGAAAGAAGATAACACAAGTTTTAAGGGAAGGAGGAAATCATCCCCAGCAAGAATATCACAACCGACCACCATTTTCAAAACTGACAATTTTTTTTTGTATATAACAGGAACAAAACAGTTGCAAATTTTTTCCTAAAATAAACATCTTAGTCTGATGAATTATCTCTCCTAAGATGAAAAATCTTAGTCCGGTGAATTTCTCTTCTAAGATAAAAATTTTAGTCTGATGAATTATCTCTCCTAAGATAAAAATCTTAGTCTGATGAATTGTTTCTCCTAAGATGAAAAAATCTTAGTCTGATGAATTGTCTCTCCTAAGATGAAAAATCTTAGTCTGATGAATTGTTTCTCCTAAGATAAAAATCTTAGTCTGATGAATTGTTTCTCCTAAGATAAAAATCTTAGTCTGATGAATTATCTCTCCTAAGATGAAAAAATCTTAGTCTGTTGAATTGTTCCTCCTACGATAAAAATCTTAGTTTGATGAATTATCTCTCCTAAGATGAAAAATCTTAGTCTGATGAATTGTTTCTCCTAAGATGAAAAATCTTAGTCTGATGAATTGTTTCTCCTAAGATAAAAATCTTAGTCTGATGAATTCTCTCTCCTAAGATGAAAAAATCTTAGTCTGATGAATTGTTTCTCCTACGATAAAAATCTTAGTCTGATGAATTGTTTCTCCTAAGATAAAAATCTTAGTCTGTTGAATTATCTCTCCTAAGATAAAAATCTTAGTTTGATAAATTATCTTTCCTAAGATGAAAAATCTTAGTCTGATGAATTGTTTCTCCTAAGATGAAAAATCTTAGTCTGATGAATTGTTTCTCCTAAGATGAAAAATCTTAGTCTGATGAATTATTTCTCCTAAGATAAAAATCTTAGTCTGATGAATTATCTCTCCTAAGATAAAAATCTTAGTCTGATGAATTATTTCTCCTAAGATGAAAAATATTAGTCCGATGAATTTTTCCCAAGATAATTAGAAGTCAGTTGGAAAGACTTAGAAAAGATAACAAACAAAGAAGTGAAGGAACAGCTGGAAAGACCCAGATAAGATAATAAAAGGGGAAGGCAAGAATCGAAAAATAGAAAGCAATAGTTGGAAAGTTACAGATAAGATAATAAGAAGTGAAAGACAACAAGTATAAGGTTTCAGATAAAACAACAAGAAGAAAGAAGCAACAATTGGAAGGTTTCAAGTAAGACACAAAAATTGGACCTAGTCTGATGAATTATCTCCTAGACTCAAAATCTCAGTCCGATGAATATTTCTCCTGAGCTCACACAAAAATTGGACCTAGTCTGATGAATTATCTCCTAGAGTCAAAGAAATCTTAGTCCGATTAATCTTTCTCCTCAGATCACACAAAAATGGACCGAGTCTGATGAATTATCTCCTAGAGTCAAAATCTCAGTACGATGAATCTTTCTTCTGAGATCACACAAAAATGGACCTAGCCTGATGAATTATCTCCTAGAGTCAAAAGAAATATTAGTCCAATAAATCTTTCTCCTAAGATCACACAAAAATGGACCTAGTCTGATGAATTATCTCCTAGAGTCAAAACCTTAGTCCGATGAACCAATTCTCCTAAGATAATAATAATGGAATTTTATTTTCCAAGAAAATGAAGTCGGGAGCCTACCGTATAATAGAGGAATACATTTCAGTCTTTACATTTTAAGTTTGAAGTCGGGAGCCCGCTCGTATAACAGAGGAATATATTTTGAGCTGAAAATTGAAGTCGGGAGCCCGCCCGTACAACAGAGAAATACATTTAAGTTAAAGATTGAAGTTGGGAGCCCGCCCATATAATAAAGGAATATATTTTAGTCTTTACATTTCAAGTGTTTGAAGTTGGGAGCCCGCCCATATAACAGAGGAATACATTTCAGTCGTTGCATTTTTAAGTTTTGAAGTTGGGAGCCCGCCCATATAATAGAGGAATACATTGAAGTTTGAAGTTAGTATAGCGGAGGGTTACAATAAAAATTCCCAGCATAAATTCAAGTTCGGAAATCAAGAAAAGAATACAAGTCAAGTCAGAAGAAAAGAAACATCAGAGGAAGCAAGCTAACAAGAAAGCAAGGCGACAAGAGCAAGCCTGAAAATTTAGGTAAGATTTTGTAATTCATAGACTAGTTTAGTCTATCTTCTTATTTTTCGTTTTAGCCTGGTGTAATAAGGAGGTCGGTAAGCAGTAGCAGCAACAGCAACAGCAGTAACAGTAAAACCACAATCTCATGGAAGTCCCAGCTACCGAAATTTCCCGAACTACATTGACCTGATTCCCTTTCAGCCAGGGATATGTAGGAAAACTTCGAGGCAAAGGTTCGGTCAAATCTTTCAAAAAATGCTTCACACGGAGTACTCAAATGGGCAAAAATCGCTCGTATTCGCTCACTTTATCTTTGCACGAAAACTTTCTGTGTTTCCGGGCAAAGAGGGGCAACTGTGAGCACGTGATTTTTGCCCTATATGAGAATTATTCCCAAAAAATTCAAAATAAAATAATTTTGTGTTGTTTTCAATTTTTGTAGATTTTGTGACATTTTTCTCTTATTGTTTGTGTTTGCGTATGCATGTCTATTTGTTTAAATCAATGAAAATACAAAAATATGTCGCATTTGCATAAGATTTAATTGTACAATTAGGAGTAACTAAGTTTGTTTTACAAAAATAGAAAAATCACAAAATATGTACCTTGCATTTTTTTTAGCATTTAAATTGTGCGATTTTATTTTAAATTGTGTGTGATGATTGTCTTTAAGAATTAATTAGTTTTTGTGATTTGGTTTATAATTTAATTTAGAAATAAGGGAAAACAAAAGAAAGGAAGAAATGAAATAAAGAGAAAAATCGGATTGGGCCAGTCCGAAATAACCCCAAAACTAGGCCCAAAGTCACTAAAACAGCCCAGTCCAAACACCCCTTACCCAGTCTTATTAAGCTAGCAATACGACCGTCCAAACGACGTCGTTTTTGTCATGATCGATCTGGGCCGTTGGATTAAATCAATCCAACGGTTGAGACCCCATTTCCCTTACCCGTCTAAACGACCCGACCCATTACCCGGTTCAAACCGATCTCCCACTTAAACCAAATGACGTCGTCTCCACATTAGCAAATAATCCAGGCCGTTGATCTCGTTTGATCAAACGGCCAAGATCATTTTTCCCCCTGGTATATAAACCTAATCTCCTACCCAGCCCCCAATCCAAACCCCCCCCCCCCTCCGTCTCTAACATTCAGAGACAGCCCCAACACCCTCCGTCTCACACCACCGTCGATCGCCCGTCGGAAATCGCCTACGGCGGCGGTAGACGGCCAAATAGCCCCATCTTTAAACCACTGAACCTCCATACCACCCTCAACCCAAATCCCTACCCCTTATCTCTCGAATCATCACCGACTTCTTCGAATCTTCGATCGAAGTTCAGGACCCAAAACCTAATTCATCTAACAACCACCAAAATCACACCATACCACCATTAGACCTCCCTCATACCAAAACCAACATTAATTTCCCTCGAAGCTTGGTCCATCCCCTCGAATATTAAATTACAGTCAAGAACCCTAGCGCAGCCACTAAATCCCTTGGTGGCGGTGCCGACTCCAAACTTTCCCAAGCTTACACCACTAAGCCCTCTGACCTCCCTCGTCCCAAAGCCCATATTAGTTTTGCTCGAATAATAGCAGAACTCGTCGAATTTTAATTCGATTGAAAAAGCCTAGAAGAAACAAAAGAATTTGAGGTCACAACTGACCTTAGTCAAGAACACTCGATTAAGGTCCATTTTGGCCTCAAAAACTCGAGTCAAGACTTCGACTAATCGAAGTTCATTTGGTTTCTGATTTGGAGGTATTTTCCCTTTCCTTTTTTGTTCTATTTTTTGTCATTGTTTATTTGTTTTATGTTTGTTGTATTTTGTTTGATTTTTCATTATTTTTGTCGATTATCTTCTTCTCCTCTTCTGGACCCTTTTCTTGGTCCATTTTTCTGATCGATTGATATGTTATAAATTGAGTCATTTCGTCGAATAGTCTGTATCCTTAAGTATATGATTTTAGATTTTAGTTGATATCGAAGTTTCCCCTGAGCATTAGGAGTCAGTTTTGTTTTGAAGTTCAGCTTGTAGTCAAATTGTTTCTAATTTGTGTTTAAAAATCTGGATTCTCATCTTTTTCCAGTGCTCATTGTTTGTTTGTTCTCATTCGAATTGTTCATCAGTCTTAATTGAATAGTGAAAATTTCAAGTGTAATATACTCTGAACATTTAAGGAACCAAACTAGGATTGACAATTAGGTGAATTGGTTATAGCTGCAGTTTCATGAATATCAAGAGGGTAGTTTGGGATTTGAAGTTTGGAAATATGTTTAGTTCAAGTGGATTTGCTCATTTCGAATGGTCTGCCAGTTGAATGTTCAGCGGGCCACTGAACCATTGAATAATTTAATCAAAAAGGGGAATAAGGGGATTGGCCTAGTGCCTTTACTAATTGGAAATCAGAAACAGTAGGTTAATGATAAAAAGCTAAAAGGATATACATAGTATAGGAATATTACAAGCTGGAATGTAAAAAGCATGGGGTAATAATAAAAGGTTTTTTCTTTTACAACTGTAAAGAAAAAAGGAGGCTGGAAAGGGTTCAAGAGTTGGGTATAAATATAGAAGGATTCATTTGAGAAAAGGAGAATTTTTTTAGCAGAACATTTGGAGAGCTTAAGAGGAGAAGAGTTGATAGTCCAAAACATTGAGATAAAAATCGAGAGTATTCTGAGAGCTAATGCATTCTATCTTGAATAGCTAGAGAACACCTTAGGAACACTTGAAAATAAAAGAAAAGAACATCTTAGCACTTGAATATCTTAAGGCCTGAGGAAACACCCCTGTTTTATCGAGATTCTGAGTCTTGATTTCCACTAGTATTGGTTGTTGGCATCTAAAGTCTCTTGAGTATCCTGGAACCAATTTTCTAGTTTGTTTGAACCTGTTCAAATTATTTTCAGTCCACTTATTGGTTGATTTGGTTTCAAGCACTTCCTGGTTTGGTTTCGAGCTTGAATTTGGTTTGTTAAAGTCAATTATAGGCTGTCTATTGGCTGTTTTCATTGCTGGGATTCTAGACTTGGCTGTGATTTTTCTTGGCTTGTTGAAACTGCTACTGTATTGCTACACGTTGCCTACTTGCTGCTGACTTCTCCTTTTCTATTTGATTCGATTTCCAGGTACATATCTCAGACTATTTCAATGTATTGTCTCCTGCTGGAATAATGAAAAATGAAACTGAAGTTTTCTGCCGTAGATCTGTTGTCCTCATAGTTTCATTATGTTTTTATACAACTTTTGTAGTTTGGTTGGCTGTGCGCTGTAATTAATTGGGGTGTATAACTGGATTGATTTTGTTGAATTATATAGGCTGTTGGACTGATGATTTATGGTTATTATAGCTTTAGACTTAGTATGGTTAGCATTTATTTAGTTGGAGCATTTGACTATTTAAAATTTAAAAACCAAAAACAGTTTTAAAATACAACTAAGTTGAAAGCAGGAGGTACTGACCATATCAAGTTCATTTCTAAGCCAAACGTGTTTCAGTAGTTGTAATTTTGACATAATGGTTAATATTAATTCAAGGCTTAAACCATTTCTCATGAGCAAGTTTCTTTTATTTTGGTTGGCATGTGAACTCAAAATGGTCCTCCTAAATTAATAATAGTGTTTGAGTATAAGTCTGTAAAGCAATGGTCAAGTCTGTTAAGTTTTGGACAATAAGTTGGTCAATTTGATTTAGGTAGCATAAGTTGAATCCATTTGATAGTCGTGTTCTCCATTTCAATAGCAGGTTCATTAATGCCAATTAGTAATATTGGTTCGAATCAACCTTAAAAAAAATAATCGGGTTTTCACGATCGTGTTTCCAGTAGCTAATACATAAGTAATCCAAGTCTTAAACTAGGATTCTAAGGATCACTATTTCATTAAATAAGTGAATACGGCTTTTCCTTGATTATAATTGTTAAGCACGTTTGAACATTCAGGATAATCTCAGTGAATAAATTAGGATTTCTTTTTTTTTAGAGACAAACAAAGTAGAGAACCATGGTTGCTTTTAGGTTTGCCCTTTTAAAAACATATGAGATGAGCCTCGCAGGCTAAAACACATAAGTTGCGGGGCCCTCAATTTTTGTTTGTATTAAAATACTTAGATTTCGAGACGGGCCATTTAGCGAATTTCACGGCCTTCCCCCAAATAATAACGCGTTAGTCTCTTTAAGCGCGTATTTTAATAACATTACCTCCCTAAACTCGAGTGCACATTTATGTGACTCAAATCCAAATCTCAACGGAGTTGAAATGTGTCAATAACCACGGGTACATTGATGTGACGTGGTTCGAGACGCGTTTTCACGACGTTGCAATTCTCAATAATAATAATAAAAGCGGTTCAAAGTTAAAAGCACATAGGTAAAGACACGTATTAAAAAATAGATAATTTAAGCCGAATATAACAGTTGAGCGACCTTGCTAGAACCACGGAACTCGGGAATGCCTAACACCTTCTCCCGGGTTAACAGAATTTCTTATCCGGATTTCTGGTCAGTAGACTGTAATATGGAGTCAACTTTTTTTTCCTTGATTCGGGATTCAAACCGGTGACTTGAGAAACCATAAATCTCTCAAGTGGCGACTCCATTTCTTAATAACAAATCCCATTTCAATTGTCCTTTAATTGAAAAAACTCCCTTTACCACACCCTTCACGAGGTGCAGTAACGGAAAAAGCAGGTGTGACACCATGTGATGAGTATGTTAGTACTGCGGGATGTATCTATGTAACTCGAAAGTGAGGAGGAAGGCCTACGGGATGATAGATGAACTATTAGGTTTATGATTTCCATTGTGATTGGATATGTAGCTCCGAGTTACGGGCATGTGAAGGATCTTTTCATTTTTTTCCGGTCGTGGGTGAAATAAATTTCATGTGCGGTATGAGTTCAGACTCAAGAAGACTAATTGGTTGTGTAATGTGTATGACGATGCAAGGTATACGGAAATGTTACATTGAGGCAAAACAGGTGGTTTATCTCCCGCGGAGTGTGCTGAAGTAGTGTGATCCTTATGTGTATGTTAGAAGATCTCATGTGTAATTGAAGTGTACGTGCTGAAATTTGAAATTTTGGATAGCTTTAAGGAGTGGACTTAACTGTTGCGGGGATGAATATGAGATTTGCAGAAGATTTATAGTACTAGATGATCTATGTTTTCACAAACTTATAAATGATTTGAGTTTAATCTCAATATGGCATTGTGGCATCAATAGAGTAAAAGTGTTATGAGTTATTGAGTGTATCTTGATCTATGGCTTCGAGCCAAGTGGGGGAGTCTGCTATGAGCAGTTGATTGCACGGTTAGCTGCTTTGTTGGTTCCGTTTTGGGGCATGCGGGTGAATTAGCTATGGTTAGAGTAAAGGAAAATTTTGACAAAGGTTACATTATGCTTCATAGGGATTGAGAGAATCACGGGATGTCTTAAGTTGTTGTTAGAAAATAATGCTCGGCACATAGAGCAGGAAGTTGCGTGGTTATATTAGGATGAGGATTTCAGTTTGCGATATCGGGGTGCAAATGAGGTACGGGTGGTTCTGTTTGTTGAGTCAGGTAAATTGTAGTTTGAATAAGAGTGAATGAGTTGCGGGAATGGTTCTAATGTGTTCAAGAGTTTGCGTGTATCAATTGAGTGTTCTAAAGTTGCATATGTGGTTAGAAACTGAGTTTCATTGGAAGAAGTCAAGATTTGTGGTATTTTTATGTTAATTGTGGGATTCTATGTATCAGTGTTAGGAAAGTAAAGGAAACATATTTAGATTCGCAGGAAGTTCTTCAGAGTAAAGTATTCTGGAATATGGTGCTTCTGGGAATATGTGAGAGAGTATTCAGCGGCTTATGGATCTTAGTCAGTGTGGTTTTATGCTGGGGTCTCGTGTGGTAAGCCTAGGTTGAGAAATTGTGGTGCTACAGCAAGGAGAAATATCAAGTTGAAGATGAATCAGAAGGAAATTTAGACAGATGGAGTAGCTTGATAGTAGACCGGATCGGCATCATAAGGATATGATTAGTTCTTTGTATGTGTTCGAGGTAATGGATTCGTACAAGTATTTTGCAGCAATGCTCTTGGGTTTCGACTGCTTGCTTAGCTTGGTCTAGTTATAAGGATTCAGTCCTGGTAGTTTAGTTGGTGCAAATGGAATTGGTTGAGTTCTTGTTGGGTTTTACCGTGGTTTGGGGATGTATATTTTCTATGGGCATGCGGAGTATGAGATGTATAGTGAATTTTGTTCTAGATGGGACCAATGGAAAGTTCTTGACTAGTTGAGTGCATAGATGTCTGTGGCTAGGAAGGGAGGTAAAGTTTTCATGTTATCCTCGGATGGTATGGTATATGTGGTATGTTGTGGAGGACCGAGACTTGCATGTGTTAGGTTATAGTTTGATTCAGAAAGGAAGTTCATAAAACACTTAGGCAGTGGGTAGCCTCAAATAATCAAGGAAAATAGTACTGCTATTTGAAAGTGATTTTACGAGAGTATATGTTTCAGAAAAAGGGGCAAGGTCATTAAATGGATGGCACTTCGCTGGTATTGCGGCCACTACTAGAAAATGGTCCTATTGGAACAGTTATTTAGTAACGGTTATGAAACTGTTACAATAAATAATATTTTGGAACGGTTTTAATCGTACCCATAGAGTCAATGCTTTTGGGACACTTCTGGAGAAAAACCGTTCCAATAATATAACAATTGTCACCATAAGTTTAGCTATGGAGACGATTTATAAAGGCGACACAATAGAGTACTTTGTGGGAACAGTTTTTATGAAATAAAAGTATAATGGAACGGTTTATTTTTTCCCTTAATTTTTCTCCTACATATTTACCCCGCCAATATTTTAATAACTTAGTTTAAGTTATATTTTAATTAAAAATATATAGAAAACTCACAAACCCTCAAAACAGACGTTATTTTCTCTAAATCTGAAACCCACTAAATCTCTCTCCATTTTCAACCTTGAAAAATCCAACGACTGGCTGCTCCGGGGAATGACAACCTACTCCGGCTCCGACGACTGGCTGTTGGTGTTTTCCCCTGTTCGATATATGTATGGTTGTTAGCTGAGCATTGAAATTGTTCGCAGCTTCTTCGATCTGCTTTATTCTTTGGTAATATTCTTTGTAAATCTATTATTCTACGTACTTTCTGTAATTTGTTTTGCTAAAAAATTATTGTTTTGCTCAAATTTTGTTTAAGATTTTTAGTCTGTAAAATTGGGGATTTTGTTGGTTGGTTTTTATTTCGTGTTACAAAACCATGCTCGATTTGCTATCGATGTTCGCTGCTCGATGTCTTCTTTGCTATTCTGTATCGCTCAGCTCTTTATCGCTGTATAAGCCAATTGTAAACATAAGTTGATGCCTTGCTTTCTAATTATTGGATAAACACATTTTTTTACTTCTGTTCGATTATGCTTGTGTTGCTTTCACTTAAATTGTGAGATTAGTTCATGTCTGTGCTTTAGTCTCATGGGTAAGTGTTTGCCTTCGCGTTTATTAGACATTGGGTTATTCTTCTCAGACAAATTGCTTGCCTTTCTGAATACACAGATTCAAGAAAACTTGATACAGATTCAAGAAAAATTTATATTTGAATGATGATGCAATTTTTATTTGTAAAAAGAAAAGAATTATATATTGATGTCCTTTCGTCATTTGAAATTTTCTCACTAAATTCTCATTTTCTGAACAATTTGAAATTTTTGCCATCGATTGAAGACTGTGAATTTGTAGTTATATTTTTCCTATGAAGATTCAACCTGTTGATTTCAATATTGTGGAGAAAGAACCGAGTCTGTATGACTTTTTTAATGTGGTTCAGAAGTCCACGTTCAAGCGACTATTTGAGAAGCAATTTTCAGGACTTTTGAGATCATTGGGGCCAGCACCAGATAAGCCTAAGGATACGTCGGAAGAGTTCGAACAGAATCATACTTGTAACAGATGCTTGTAAAATCCTTAAGGTATTAATATATAATCTCACCTTTAAGCTATCTTCTTCTTATCTTGTATTTCTCTGTTTCATATTTTACTGCACGCTAAGACTTTGTTCTTTATGTGTTTGAGCAAATTCTTGAATGAATCAGTTGAGTGGTGACTCATTTTTAGATTATTCCGTGTGGTATTCGATTCAGCTTGACTTTTCCTCCGTCTTTCTGTTTAATTTTTGTTTTATGATAAACTGGATTTTTGCTATTAAAAATTCAATTCTACAGCCTTGGAAGTAAATTGTTTTTTTCCTAGAAGAATATGGTTAAGAGGTCAGCACAGAGAAACATCCTATTTTAATTCTTTTTTGCCAATCTAGGAACATATGAAAAGTTTCGCAATCTTCAAACTCCTTTGTGACTGCAACCCTGTCTCTCCTTACTCTTCTTGTTGTTAGCTTTACCCTTTGGTAAATTTATCATTTGGATTTTCTTATCTTGTGTTTCTCTCCGCCGTCATGGGATAATTTGCCTTTGCTACACAGGAAGTTTAATTGTCAAGTTGTGTTTGCTCTTACTGAGAAAATTCTTGAATCAGTCAGAGTTTTTACTAAACGTTTACCATTTTTCTTTCAATTTAATTTCTTGCTCCGCTTGGGTGGAGAAGAGGCTGCTCCTTTTGATTTGAGTAACCTATGTGCGATGACAAAACTTAACTTGGTGGATAATAGATAAAATCTATAATATATAGAATGTTCCAAATATTAAAAATATAATTTATCGTTTTTTAGACATCTCATTGACAAGTTCGGATGGAAATATTTATAGGTAAAAAGGAAAGTTGAACTTGCATAACTGATGGATTCCAAAGAACCAAACAAGTGCTCATACGCAAAAAAAAATGAAGGCTGCAATGCAACTCAAACAGCGTGATAGGCAAAGCCAAGTATCTGCTCATAGAAGGGAATTGTTGTTGCTTCGTTATTTTGTTTAGCAGCTGCCACCCATAAGGTTTGCACGACTACATCGCGTGATAATTTAGAAAAAGGAAAGAGTATATTGGATCTCTCAGGTTAGATGTCTTATCTTTCGGTAGAATTGGATATGATGTTTCTAGATCAACTTGAGTGCTCTACATCCATCATTTTTCAGTGCTTTATAGAACTGCCTAATTCTATTCAATGGCAAGATAGATAAGCCACTTTACAAGTCAGACATTGTGTCCAACATTAATGGCTAAAGATGTTTGTTATGAAATACTTGTAGTGTCATTATTGTAGCACTTGATTAGATGCCTTTTGAGTCTTCAATGGCTAAAAGTGGCACTATTTAGAAAGTTAATATCTTGGCTTAGATAGCTGCATATTTGTTGAGGCAATGACCATCAAATTAAATGATCAGCAGTCCATGTTCCCCAAGTTTACATAACCAGATTCAAGATGATGTAAACAATATTTATCAACTACATGGTTTTATCATGAATGAAGTCCCATAAAACTTGTGCGTCAATTCTATATGCATGTGCTAGAGTCTTAATTGTTAGCCCAAACTTGATTAGTTGTTTGTCGCTTGTTGGATCTAAATACGACAAAAGCTGGTGAGCAAGTCCAATAGCAATTCTAAAAGTGTTACGTCAGTGATTATTTTGGATATTTTCATATTCTATTGAGTTTGAAATGATATAAATTGGGGAATATCTCCGTTGAAGAGCGCACACATTTATTTGACAAATTAACGACGTAATCTTAATTAACTATACACAGTATGTCCATATCACTATCTAGGATAAGAATATTTGAGATTATTTTTGATGTTAGAATGTATACTAGACTTCATCATTCTTATTTATGGATTGGGGGGATCAGGGGGAATAGTTCTTATGGACTCAGATCTAAGGCAGAAAAATATGAAATAGAAATACTGGACAAATCCTAGGAAGCCTTTCTGTACTTATCAATGACTAGATATTTTCATATATTTATCCAGGATTTATATCTCGGGTCAACCTGCTGGTACACATCTCTTCATGTGCTCTTATGATGCAGGCAATCAAAAAATATAGAGGACAAAGTGTTTCTTGGAGTATCTCCTAGATAAAAGTTTATTTTGGTTAATCAGGTAGGTAAGCGACCAATTTCGTAACTCTGTTATCTATGTCGTTATTATTTTTTATTCCACATGATTGAAATCAGATAAAAGGAATTGAAATATTCTTTTCCTTTTTCTTGATACACCTATGGTGCTTTCGTTATACCATATTAGTATAACATTTTTTCCCCTGCAACATCCTTTTGTTGTAATTGCTCAAGCAAACAAGTGTCTTTGCTTGCATTCTCTGTGTTATTTTCTATCAGTTGGTATGCTCTTTTTATTTGTTTATTTTTTTATTTCTTGCTAAGTGATGTCATATTGTTTGACTTGACATATACTATTTTCAGATATTTGCTGGAAAATTGCATAGTTATTTAAACTCTACTACTGACTTTTAATCTTAACTTTGATGACTTTGGTCCATATTCAGCACACCAAAGTCATCAATAACGAAGGAATGATGATTGTTTTTTTGTTTGTCTGCTATTGTTCCTCGAATAGGTTTAAAAGAATTCACCTACATTATTGTGTGGACAAAAATCATCAATAACGAAGGAATGGTGATTTTTTTCCTGTTTCTCTACTATTGTTCCTCGAATAGGTTTAAAAGAATTCGCCTACATTATTGGGCATGTGCTGGTATGGACCAATCCCATCTAGAGGAAGTCCACAAGTTTCAATAAAATGTAAAAAAGTTCATGCTTGGTTGGTGTCAACTAAATAATAAATTGTTTCATATAAGTGCCCGTTATTGAACTTCTTTAGCAACTCACCTAATTTTGTTGCAGGTTTAAGCCAACATTGCCAAGTATATGATTGATATGTTAAAGTATTTCAATTCATGTTTATAGTTATTTCGCTTATCATAATCTTCAATTTTCTTCAAAAGACATAACTCTTCAAATATATATCTATCTTCCTCCTATAAGCTTTTTTTGAGTTGCACTATAATCATGTGTGACAAGAAGTAACCTTTATTCAAGTTCAGCCTTATTTTCTATCATGCAAGTAAATACAGCAAAAGGTAACACCGGCACTCCTTAAACTGAGTATCTACCCTCTCCAGGGCCTACTTGTGGAATTACAGTATATTTTTTGGTGGTGTTGTTGTTGTTGATTTAATTTCTGTTACCTATTATCTAATTCCTACATTAATATAACACTTAATAGGTGCTTTGTCCTTTTTTATGTACACACTAGCTTGTGTAGCAACTGAATATCTTTTGATCTATTACTGGCCAAGGATTGTATTGGAAAAATTTAAAATTTCAATGGTCATTGGGCCCGTGCTGGCACGGGCTACATCCATCTAGTAATTATATGTATAATAATATTATTTTGGTTATGCAGATTTGAGATGTTGGAGGTTGTGTGCTGATGTCTATAGCAAGTAAGTTTGAAGGTTCTCTCCTCAATAATGCTTGCAATTAATACTTGGTTGACATTGGCAACTTAAAGCTAATTTGATTTTATTGGCGCTGTCACCCTAATACATCTTGGTAAGCATGATACTAATGCAATGATCTTTTATTGAGTAAATGTTACTTACTCCATGCGCTCTGCTATCGCATCTGTTAGCATTATCATACTAGTATATAAGCTTATGCTTTTGGCTTTATATTTTTCCATTTGCTTCGTTTTCATTCCTCTTTTAATTCTTTATTGTTGTCACACCAAAACACTATGAAAAACACTTAAAAAGTTAACCATTGCTAGGAAATGTAAAATGGTAATTTGAACTAAGCAAATTACCATTGAGACGTAGTAGTTATGTTTCCAATTTTCATGACTAACAGTGGGAGTTCTTTATTGTTATGTGCAAATTAAGTATTCTATCACAGAGTTGTATTTACAAATGATGTTTAGAGCAGGTTGAAAATTTTGGGATAGTCATATTTACAAAGGAAACTCTGCTGAAAAATTTAAGAATTTAGGAAGTTTGAAAATTTTCAAGTTATCAAATTGATCATTCAATTACTTTGTGATTCAATTATCCTAAAAATTTTATTTAATTATTTCTCATTATATTTTGTAGGTGCAGTGATTGTGGATGAAAGTTGTGACGAAGACCTTACTTGAGTGTTGTTGATCATTGTTAGACTTTCTATTATTATGTTTAATGATATTTTAGTTTTGAATTTTTTGTATGCAAACTCATCTATTTCGACTTTTGAATTGTTTGGCCAAATAATGTATCCATATTTTTTTTTTGTACATAGATAATGCTAGTGGGATATGGTGTAAACAATTTCGTAGGATACAAAACCATTTCTCATTTTGCTTCCATAAATGTCAGAAATTACAATTTGTTGCAATAGAGAATATACCAGTTCCAATAGACCTAGCAAATAATAAGAGCAGCCCCTAATAACTGTTCTAATATCTTATAATATATGTTGCAGTAGGTGTACTGATAATTATTGCAATAAATCATGACAATTGTTGCAATATATCATGACAACCGTTGCAATAGACTTTAAAACAATCAGCCGTATTATTTTACCAGGGCGGTTTATAACCGTCCCAAATGAAAGGGAAACCGTTCCTATAGATAAAATAGTGGTAGCAGTCCAAACTGTTCCAATACCCTATCTATGGAGACTGTTTGGAAACCGTTGTAAATAATCGTTCCAATAGACCTATTGTAACACTGAATCTCGGAACGCGTCCAAATCCGTCCCATTAGCCCTATAGGGACGGTTAGCTTATTTATTATAACGGTTTTCGAAAGGTTTCCATAGCTCCAATTTCTAGTAGTGGGCACTTTCTTGTTAGATCGACTAGTGATATTCAGGTTGCCTTGGTGGCATAAGGGAAATTTTAGAGTATCTATCGCAGAATCATTGGGCATTAAAGTTGTGATATGTGTTCGGACGGCAAAATTGGGGTCAGGTATGAGGATTCATGTGCTATATGGAGTTGGAGATTGGGAGTTCTCATGTTCAGGCTATGTTCTAGTATAGTAGTTTATGTTTCAAAGAAACCAGCGGGCGGCTGGGGAGAATTGTTTTCCTTGATTGGGCCCTTCGTGATGGATATTAGTACAGAGGTTTTTATCATTGATTCGGTTCCAGTATTGAGGCACTTTTCGGATGTGTTTCTTGTGACCGGGCATGTCGCCGGGCGAAGTTGTGGTTTTCGGTATTGATTTGGTGTCGGGCACCGTATCGTATGGCTTCGGCAGGAGTATAGCCGTGGAAGGAACAATGTCAGGTTTCCTTGGTAAGAGGTTCGTTGGCAGGCCAATGTGGATGTGTGTTCTAGCTTGAGTCGGCTTGGTTGGCCCGAATTATATTGTTGAGGGACAGGTTGATTCGACCGCTATTGAGCTTATTAGTGATCGAGGAGGTCTATGAGTTGCTTTTGTGTTGTGAGACGTTATGATTGTTGGTTATGGGCACGTATGGTGCATTTCTATTAGGGTTTATAGTGGAAGTCGGGTAGGAAGAGAGGCGCATCGGTTATATCCTTTCAGGGTTGTGTGGTGTATGGTATTTGCTTCACCGTGGGTATGATGATTTTCTTTGGTTCCAGATATCAAATCGCGTGTGGTCATCAATTTTAAGCACAGTGACTTGAGGTGTCTCGTGTGGAGTAGTGTTGGGATAGGATCGTGCATTGCAGCGAGGCTATGTGGAGACATAGTCTTGCGGGTTAGATTTATGTGTTCTATTCTATGATGTGAGACGGATTCTCAACCTTGTGTTGTGGTAGTTCTGGTGAGCTTGAGGTACCGCTCTTTCAATTGAGTCATTTTCATGATTGAGTATGTTCGGACTGTTGATTATTGGTGCGCATAGTTGTGCAAGTTGTGACTTAGGCCCGTATTGTATGTCAGGTCACCAGGATGGTGTGTTTGGTCAGAAGAGATTGTTGGGATCGTCAATGAATACAAACGTATTCAATTTCAGCACGTTTGATGGGTTAATATCGAGGTTCGGTTCAAATTTTTCTATGGTAATTGTTAGAGGAGAAGTGGCCTCATGAATGATTAATTTGAGAAATGGTTACAATTTATTGCATGTTTCATTTATCATTAGCAGTATGTAGAAGTGTGGAATAAGACCTTAGTTGATAAGAGGTTTTCTACTGGTATTCGGGTGTTGTGTGCAACTGCTGTGAATAGAATTTATCGTTTGAGTGTTTGGGTTATGTAGTATATCATATGATTGCACCTGAGGTTGCAGCTATGGGTTATTAAAGTTGGTTCGGGCTTATTCTGAGTATAGATATGAGGTTCTGATCTTGTGTATGATTTCGGAAATGTGCAATCTGGTTCTATGGTTTATGGACTAGATGAGTTGTGAAATTTTAGCTATGTTGTGTTATCGGACCTATACCAGATAGGATCACCCTCGGGTATATGCATGGTAAGGTTATTCAGCGATTGGTTGGCTTTTAGAACAGCTCTGGATATGTTCGAGGACGAACGTGTGTTTAAGTGGGGGAGGATGTAACGACCCGACCGGTCATTTTGAGCTTTTGCACTTTGATCGCCAGTTCTCGGGCATGACTTGCACCGTGTTATGCATTATGACTGATGTGGATCGTTGGTTTTGGTTTTCGGGAAAATCGAAAGGAATTTGAAAGAGTGCTCTCAATTGAAAGCTTTGAATTTGAAGTGTTTGACCAAGAGTTTTGACCAAGAGTTAACTTGTGTGTATACGAGCTCGGATCGGAGTTTTTATGATTTTGTTAGCTTCGTCGGGTGATTTATGACTTACGAGCGTGATCGGAATTGGTTTTGGAGGTCCGGTGTGGAATTTAACTTGAATTGGCAAAATTAGTATTTTGGTAATTTCCGGTTGATGGGTGAGATTTTGATCCGAAGGTCGGAATGAAATTCCGAGAATTTTTGTAGCTTCGTTATGTGATTTGGTATATGTGTGGAAAATTTCATATCATTCAGAGGTGATCTGGTTGGATTTTTGATCAAATGCTTGTTTTGGAAGTTTTTGGAAAACTTAGGCTTGGATTCGATGAGAATTGATGATTTTAGTGTTGTTTGATGTGTTCGGATGATTGGAACGAGTTTGGATGATGTTTTAGGATGGGTTGGCACTTTTGGTTGAGGTCCCAGGGCCTCGGGGTGATTTCGGATGGCTAACGGGGAGTTTAGAGTTGGAAAATATAGCAGAAAAATGCAGCAGCAGTGCAGGCCCAGTTTTGCCTTCGCGATCGCGAGAAGGAGCTCGCGTTCGCATAGAAGGATTATGGGTGCCCGGAATTTTTGTGCTTCGCATTCGCGTTTGGACATCGCGTTCTCAGAGAGAGAAGTTCTTGAGGCTTCGCATTCGCGGTGGTTATACGCGTTCATGTAGGAGGGCCTAGGGCCCCGTCTATTTTTGTTGATCGTGTTCACGACTCTGTGTATCGCGTTCGCGTAGTGGGAGCAGCAGGAGCTTCACGTTCGCGAGTCTTCAGACGCGTTCGCGAAGGGTATTTTGGGGCCAAGTATTTTTGTGCATCGCGAACGCGAGAGTGCCCTCGCGTTCGCATAGAAGGAATATCTAGAACTGGGCAGAATATTTTAAATCACTTCCTCCGCGAGCCTAAGTTATTTTCCTCCATTGTTGAGCGATTTTGGAGCTTGGGAGAGCTAATGGAAGAGGGATTCAAGGGGAATTGATTGGAGGTAGGATTTTTGAACTAAAAACATGATTATTATGTGAAATTAACCTTTAAATTCATGGAAACTTGGCTAAAATGGGAAGAACTAGGGCTTGAGTTTTTGAAATTTTAAATTGGCATTTGAGGGGCCATTTTTGGTCTGAATTGAGAGTTCTTGGTATGTATAGACTCGTGGCGAAATAAGGAATCCGATGATGTTAAGCTTTTTTATTTTTGAGAAGTGGGCCCGGGGCTCGGGGCTCGGGTCTTGGTAATTTCGGGATGTTTGCCCGTTATTGTTTGTTTTCGCTTGGGCTTTTTTTCCTTATCATGTTGTGATGAATTCGCTCTGATCTTGGATAGATTCGACGCACGTGGAGACCGATTTGAAGGGCAAAGGCATCGCGAGCTAGAGATTTTTCCTGTTCGAGGTGAGTAATGATTGTAAATGACATCCTGAGGATTTAAAACCCCGGATTTGCACACCGTATTGCTATATTGTGGTGACTTGCATGCCGGATAGCGAGCGTGGGGTAGAGCACCATTGGGTATTGTGACTTGGTCCGTCCCAATTGATGATTTACCGTGTATTTGACTGAAACTTATTTGATATTATCATAATTTGGGCTGATCGCCATAGTTGGGCTTCATGCCAATTATTTGAACCCTTCGGGGAATTTATCATTATTTCCTTACTATTTGACATAATACTTGAACTGAGTCCTTTTTATTATACTTTTTTACAAACTCAGTCGTTTTAATTGAACTTTAAGACTTAAATGATATTTTCCACTGTTATTTGGGCTGAGCACTATTATTGTATTGATGCCCGAGGGGTCAGGCTTCGAGTGTATTGTGAGGAGGCTTTCAGGCCTCGAGTGTTATGTGAGGAGGCTTTCAGAACTCGAATGTGATGTGAGAAGGCTTTCAGGTCTTGTTTTATATGCCACGAGGTGGCTTGATATTGTGTTTGGGCCGTAAGGGGTCCCTCCAGGAGTCCGCACACCCCCAGTGAGCACCGTCGACGATATATGGATCGGGTTGCACGCCGCAGCGAAATGTGGATCGGGCTGCACGCCGCAGCGAAATGTGGATCGGGCTGCACGCCGCAGCGGTTATTATATGATATTGTTATGAGAGTGATCTGAGAGAGAGAATCCGAGGGGCTGAGAGTGTTGCTGAGAGTGAGCCCAAGGGGCTGATACTGTTTTGTGATGTTGCTCGAGGGGCGAACTTTTATGTGCGTATCTTGCATATTTATTTGAATTTTTACCTGTTATAATGTGGTATTTGTACCCGAGGGCCAGATTTTTCTATGCTTATCAGCACTAACTGTTTTGAAATCATTTCGTAACTGTTGAAAGGATCATTTTCAAAAGAGATTTAAACTGAGCCAAGATATTTCTAAAGATTTCACAGTTTTCACTATTTTCTCAAGGGATTGTACCCTGCTTCTATACAGCATGTTGGTTGCTTTACGTGATTTCTTATTGCTCAGTTGTTATTTACCTTTATTACTCACTGAGTTGGAGTACTCACTTTACTCCCTGCACCTCGTGTGCAGATGCAGGTATCTATTCACCCGGTAGTGGGTTTGGTCCGATCAGAGGCAGAGTTATATGAGTTAAAGAGTTGACTACCAGCGTTCGCAACACCATTTTTCTCTCTCTTTGTTCGTTATTCCAGTTTTGTATATTATAGACCTTGTAGTGGATTTACTTTCTGATAGATGCTCGTGACTTGTGACACCCTGATTAGGGCTGTTGGGTTGTAATCTCGTTAATTAATAATATTAAGTCATATGTTGTTGTTCATTTATGCTTAACTATTTTTGAAAGAGGCGAGTTGGGTTAGTTGGTTGGCCTTGTCTTCACGAGAGGCGACATCACGACCAGTGCGGGGTTTGGGCCGTGACAAAGACACCCCCAAAAAGAAGGAGCAACACCAACCTCAAGTACCGGTAAATATGTAGATCATCTATCTCGCCAGTGATGTCGAGGTGCAATAACTCCAAATGTTGTCTAATAGCTATCAAATCCATGTGACTGGCCCCTGAAGGTGCAGTCTCAACCTGTGGCCTGAAACCAGTGAACTACTGCAGCAAGTCCAAATACTGGGCATATGACATAGATCTCATATACTGAGGCAGTGCAACGGCCAGTCCATCAGCAGGCAGCCCTATAAAACTTTAACATCCTGCAGCGTGATGGTGGCCTTGCCAATGGGTAGGTGGAAAATGTGCGTCTCCGGCCGCCACCGCTCTATCAAGGCCTTGATCTGAGACCAGTTGAGCTGCAGCCGCCCAATCTCAAATATCCTATAGAAGCTGGTATCCCTCAGGTGCTGGACTACATGGGGATGAAAATCTCTGCCCCTCATAAAGTCCCTCAAGTCGTCCACTCTCCTGGCGTGAAGAGTCTGCTCCAGTAGCTCTCCCTCCCATTTGTAGGTGGACCTATGATCGTACTGTAACACTAATAACTCATCCGAGTGTAACGACCTGACTGTAGTTTTGAGCTCTAGTGCGGCGTTCAGCAGTCTGAGGCCATGAGCAACTTTATTTAAGGTATTATGACTTGTACGCGTGGTCGGAATTAAATTTCAGGAAATTCGGAGTTGATTCGGAAAGAGAATTCTCATTTCAGAAGCTTTAAGTTGTAAGAATTAGCTAAGATCAAATTTTTAAGTAAACGGCCTTGGAATGGGGATCTAAATATTCTAGCAGGTTCGTATGATGATTTTGGACTTGGTCGTACTCCCGGTTCGGGTTTTGGAAACTCGGGAGCGTTTGACGCATATTGTGGAAATTAGCATTAAGAAGAAATTTCATAAGTTTGGCTTGAAGTGCATTTCAGTGTTATCGATGCCCATTGGGAATTTCAAGCCTGAGAATAGCTCCATATGGTGATTCTGGGGTTGGGAGCGCGATCGGAAGTGAATTCGGAGGTCCATAAGTCATTTTGGAGCCATCTAGCTAAAGATAGAATTTGAAGGTTTTTGAGAAGTTTGACCGGAAGTGGACTTTTTGATATGGGGGCCAGAATCCGATTCCATAAGTTGGAGTAGGTCCGTAATGTCGAATGTGACATGTCTGCAAAATTTGAAGTCAATCGGACGTGATTTGATATGTTTAAAAATAAAAAATAGAAGTTTGAAATTTTAAAGTTCATTAAGCTTGGATTGGAGGTCGATTCTTGATTTTAGTGTTGTTTGATGTGATTTGATGCCTCGAGCAAGTCCTTAATGTGTTTTGGGATTGGTTGGTAGGTTTAGTTGAGGTCTCGAGGGCCTCGGGTGTGTTTCGGGATGGTTTCGGATTGAATTTGGATAAAAAGTTATTGCTGGTTGCTGGTATCTGGTTTCCTTCTTCGCGAACGTTAAGAGAAAAATGGGAGGCTTCTGGTTTTGGCCTTCGCGAACACGAAGGGTTAGATCGAGCTGCTACGCGAATGCGGGGGAGAGATCGCGAACGCGTAGAAGAGAAAGCTGGGCCTGGGTCTTTGGACTACGAACGCGAGGCTTGGTACGCGAACGTGTAGGGGCTGGGTAGATGGCCTTTGCAAACATGTTATACGGGCCACAAACGCGAAGAGGAATGTTGGGGGCTGAAGAGGGTGTGCTTCCCGAACGCGATAGCATTTCCGCGTTCGCGAAGAAGAGTCACCGGGCAGTGTTCTTTTAAAAATCGGGTTTTGGTTCATTTCCACTTCATTTCTTCCATGGGAGCCGATTTTGAAGCAACTTTGGAGTGTCATTTTCATCACCAAGCATGAGGTAAGTGATTTCTACTGGTTTGAAATTAAATACAAGGTTTATATATGGATTTAGACATGAAATCGATAGAAAACTTGGGGTTTGAGGAAAAACCTAGAAAATTAGTATTCTTGGATTTTGACCACGATTTTGGGTATGGAATTTAGAGAAAATTATATATTTGAGTTCGTAAGGCTATGGGTAAACTTTATCTTCGAAAAATTTCGGATTCCGGGCGCGTGGGGCCGAGGGCAATTTTGTCAACATTCCGATCGGGGTTAGGAATTGTTATAAATTGGATTAATATGAGTAGTTTATTGTATATTAATGTATTTGCATAACTATTGGCTAGTTTTGGAGCGATGTGCATCAATTAGAGTCTTCGGAAGGGCGTGAAATGACGGTTATGGATCTTCAGAGCGAGGTGAGTCTCCTTTCTAACCTTGTAAGAGGGAATTGTCCCCATAGGTAAAGTAATTGGTTATGTGCTCCTAATTGTGGGGGCTACGTAGCACGAGGTGACAAGAGTACGTGCGTAGCTACTATTATGCTATTGTCGGGGTAGTTATGACCCCAAAGCATGCTATACTTGGATTACTTGTGAACCTATTGATAGCTTGAATTGCTTAAATCACATCGAATTAGTAAATGAATTTCTAAACAGATAAAACTTTTCTTAAATGGTTAAAAGAGGATTTGTTTTCATTGGACAATTACTCTGTGCGGACTTCTTGATTGAGTGTCGGTGTGTTTATTTTTTTGGAGCGGGCCAAATGCCTCGACAGATTAAATAGATGCATCTATGGTTCGCGCCGTTCGACCCTCGGCAGTGCACATTTTATTTTCGGTTGGAGCAAGTCGTACGCCTCGGTATGATTTGCGCATGCTGGTATTGCTGCCTTGAACTTATTAGAGTTGTTATTTCCTCTTCATGGCTTGAGAATATTTGGATAATAACGAAAAGAAATTTTAGAAATTTCCTATAAAGAAAATAACTGTTTGCTTGTTTCCTTCTATTGGATTAATATCATGTTTATAGAAATCCACAATTTAATGTATTATTGACATTATTATTAGACCACTAGTAAGTGTCGAAGTCGACCATCTCGTCTCTACATCTTCGAGATTAGACGGGATACTCATTGAGTACACGTTGTTTTCGTACTCATACTACACTTCATGTGCATTTTTGTTGCACAGGTATATGTAACTCTAATGGCCTACTAGGCGTAGCAGCACGGATTATTCTAGGACTAGGTGAGTTGCATTATTCGAGGCGGCCCACAGCTAGTATAGTCCCTTCTATTATATTGTATTTATTTTCTGTCCACTGTATTCCGGACGGATGTTGTGTTTTATTTTCTTCTTAGTAGGCGCTCATGCATTTGTGACACCGGGTTCTGGGATAGTTATAGGATTGTTCAATACTAAGTTTGTTAAAGACTTCATGGTTATTTTTGTAAAGTTCATTATTTGTTATTTAATGCACAAAGGAAAATGACTTCAGCAAATATTAAAATTAAAATTTAATTAAGTATTTTGGTTGGCTTGCCTGACAGCGGTGTCCGGCACCACCACGACCCTTAGTGAATTTTGGGGCGTGACACCGAGAGAGGTCCAGGATGCACAGGCGGCACGTCTATGTTGTCTACTACTGTGTGTTTGTTTTGTAAATAATTAATATTTAATTAATTAATTGGGCAGAGTATATATCTTTGGGTTCCAAGCTCGATATTTGAGTCCCAGTCGCACCAAGCTATCCTGAATTCTTATGTGCATCAATTTTAATACTTTTCATCATTTTGTTTGTTTTACAAATTAAATAATTAATTTTTAATTGGACAACGTATATATCTATGGATTCCACGCTCGATATTTGAGGCCTAGTAGCACCAAGATATCCTGAATCTTGTTTGGGTCAATTTCAATACTTTTCATAATTATGTTTGTTTTATAAATTACATAATTAATTTTCAATTGAATAGCGTATGTATCTATGGGTTCCATGCTCGATATTTGAGGCCCAATAACACCACGCTTTCCTGAATTCTTATGTTTGTCAATTTCAATATTTTCATAATTATATGTGTTTGTTTTATAAATTATATAATTAATTTTTAATTGGACAGCATATATATCTATGGGTTCCAGGCTCGATATTTGAGGCCAAATAGCACCACGCTTTCCTGAATTCTTACGTGTGTCAATTTCAATATTTTTATAATTCTGTGTGTATGTTTTATAAATTAAATATTTTATTAATTAATTGGAAAGCGTATATATCTATGGGTTCCAGGCTCGATATTTGGGGTCAATAGCACCAAGCTATCCTGAATTCTTATATGTGTCAATTTTAATATTTTTCATAATTCTGTGTGTTTATTTTATGAATTAAATAATTAATTTTTGTAAATTATAATTGGATAAAGTTTGTGTTTGATCTGTTAATAGAGTAGATACTTAAACTATAGAGATTCTGCGCTAAAAGGCTCTACATTTTACTACGCTAAAAGGATCTATATTTTATTGCGCTAAAAGGCTCTTTATTTTACTACGCTATAAGGGTACTACTCTTTAAAAAAATAAATAATCTAAAAAAATAAAAACAAAAAAAATATTTAATAACATAACATTCACGAAATTACATATAAAACAGTAAAAGAAATTTATGAATATTTTTATTAACAACAAAAATTATTTCTCAACTTTTAATGACTTTCTTTAAAACACTAATATCTTAATTAGGATAAAAATAACATATTAATTTAATCGCAAACAAAACACAAAACAACATGGAAACACATTCAAGACAACTAATATGCATTATTATATGAGTTTCGACATAAACTAAATCGGAATACCTCGATTTATATTTTTAAAAAAGTCGGAAAATTAAAATTTTGAGCCCGAAACGAGGAAACTACAATAATAGAAGGCTTGGGTTGGATGCAGGACCTACAATACTATCTTTTTGTGTGACGGACGTGGTTCACTCAAATTATTTTTTGGAGAAAAAGAGGGGGGCATCACGTATCATTTTTAAAATTTGGAGGGGAAGGGGGGAGGGTGAAGCTTCTGTCTCTGTCGTGGGGAAGAAAAAGGGGTTATAATTTAATAGGTATATCGCGATATTATACCGCACTATATATAACGATATATTATACCGCGCTATATATAATGCATTATTATACTGTACTATATTTTAACAACTGAAACACCGTTTAAACTATATCATGGTATTATACTGTGTTATATATAGAAAAGTATCTCTTTTTTTTACACAGTTAAAACGTATTTTGAGTCCAAAATATTGGCATTTAGGTTTCAGACTCAATTCTTTGATGGGATTGCTACACAAATGGCCTGTCGGTTTACTTTTTTTAGCGGGTATATATATATATATATATATATATATATATATATATATATATATATATATATATATATATATTACATCCATCGACTATTATTAGTTTAAGAGATTATGTGGACGGCTTTTTAGGTTAATTCTTCTTCTTTAGATCCATCATTGGGCTAATTGAGGTTTGCACATTTGAACTTCTTTTTATTGGGCCACATTTTTTTTTTCTTTCCAAAATAGCACGGGCTAGCCAGTTTTCGGACTGGCCATTCAAAAATAGCCATCGTTTACAAAGTCATTAAAAAATATCCACTATTTTGCTGCAACATGGAAAGTTCCAGCATATTATACTGGAGATCGGTGCCCTTGTGTATGAACATCCAACTTATTATGCTGGAATCCCAACACGCGGAAAGTTCCATTATAATATACTAGAACTCCAGTATAATATACTGGAACTCCAGTATATTATACTGGAACTCTAGTATATTATACTGGAATTCCAGTATATTATAATGGAATATTTTTTGAGCTTTAAACAGTATTTTCGTTCAAATTTATCTATATTATTATAAAAGCATGAATACAATATCGGTTTACAAAAATAACCTTATAATATCAAGCATAATAACTTATAATAAAAGGACATAACCGGAATTCTAGAGATTAGACTTGTAATCCTATTAGTTTTAGGACATAATACTACATCTTAGTAATCCTACATAATTACCTTTAGGAATCCTATTAGTATAATTACTTTCGAGCTATGTAATTCATATAGAATTGAACAAGTAAATATCTTTAGTCATGTAATCATATTACTTTTAATATAATTTCATGTGCGGATAAAATTGTAACATGAAAACTTTTACTAATCTATATTATTATAAAAGCATGAATAGAATGTTGGTTTAAAAAATAACCTTATAATATTAGGCATAATTATTCATAATAAAAGGATATAACGGGAATTCTGGATATTAGTCTTATAATCCTATTAGTGTTAATATAACAACTCGACCGGTCGTTTTGAGCTTTTGCATTTTGATCGCCATTTCTCGGACATGACTTACCTCGTGCAATGTATTATGACTGATGTAGATCGTTGGTTTTGGTTTCACAAAAATCGGTAGGAATTTGAAAGAACAGTCTCAGTTGAAAGCTTGAATTTGAAAGGTCGACCAAGAGTTGACTTATTTGTATATGAGCTTGGATCAGAGTTTTTATGGTTTGGTTAGCTTCGTTAGGTGATTTATGACTTAAGAGTGTGATTGGAAGTGGTTTTGGAGGTCCGATGTAGAATTAGGCTTGAACTGGCGAAGTTAGTATTTTGGGAAATTTCGGTTGATAGGTGAGAATTTGATCCGAGAGTTGCTGAAGCTTTGTTATGTCATTTAGGATGTGTGTGCAAAATTACACGTCATTCGGACATGGTTTGGTTGGGTATTTGATCGAAAGCGTATTTCGGAAGTTTTTAGAAGACTCAGGCTTGAATTCGATTGGAATTGATGGATTTGGTGTTGTTTGAGGTGTTTCGGTGATTGGAGCAAGTTTGAATGAGGTTTTGGGAGGTGTTGGTGCTTTTGGTTGAGGTCCCGGGGGCCACGAGTAAGTTTCGGGTGGTCAATCGGACCATTTTCTAAGTTAAAAGTTGCAGATTTTTCATTTCAGGTGTTGCAGAGAATGTGCTCTTCGCGTTTGCGAGGAAGGAATTGGGAGGCATGGGATTTGCTCTTTGCGTTCGCGTCTGTGGGACCGCGTTCGCGTATAAGGAATTGAGGTCCAGTGGAAATTACCCTCCGTGTTCGCATTATGGTCTCGCGTTCACATTGGTTTGGAAAATTATGCCTCGCATTCGCAGTGTGGTGGTCGCGTTCGTGTAGAGTGTTTTTGAGGTTTTTAAATTTTGCCCTTCACGTTCGCAGGGCAGTGGTCGCGAATGCGATTAAAAGTTCAAAACTGGGCAGAAAGTCTATAAATATTTCATCGCGAATTTGAGCCATTTTTCCTCCATAGCTGAGTATTTTGAGAGCTTTTTGAGGTATATTCAAGAGGGAATCAAGGAGAATCGATTGGAGGTAAGATATTTGAACCTAAAACGTGATTCTATTGTGAAATATAGCTAGAAATTCATGGAAACTTGAACAAAAATGGAAGAACTAGGGTTGGAATTTTGGAAATCTAAATTGGGATTTGAGGGGCCATTTGGACTCCGATTTTGGTGTTCTTTATAAGCATAGACTCGTGGAGTGATAAGGAACCCATTGATGTGAAAATTTTTGAATTTCAAGAAGTGGGACTGGGGCTCGGGTTTTGGTAATTTCGGGATTTATGCCCGTTACTGATTGTTTTTGCTTGGGCTTTGTTCCCTTAATATATTATGATGTATTCGCTCTGATTTTTGAAAGATTCGACGTGCGTGGAGGATGATTTGAGGGGCAAAGGTATCGCGAGCTAGAGATTTCACCGGTTCGAGGTGAGTAATAATTGTAAATGATATTCTGAGGGTTTAAAACCCCGGATTGCATATCGTAGTGCTATATTGAGGTGACTTGCATGCCGGATAGCATGCATGGGGTAGAGCACCATTGGGGATTGTGACTTGATCCGTCCGGATTGATGATTTTACCGTGTATTTGGCTGAAACCTACTTGTTATCATCATGATTTGGGCTAATTGCTATATTTGGGCTTCGTGCCAACTATTTGAACCTTTCGGGGATTATTATCACTGTTTCCTCACTGTTTTGACTTATTACTTGAACTCAATCATGCTGATTTTCGCTGTTTTACAACTCAGCCATTTTAATCAGTTTTGAGACTTAAACTATATTTCTAAATGTTGTTTTAGGCTGAGAACTACTATTTTACAAGTGTCGGAGGGGCTTGTGATGATTTTATCTGATTGAGTGAGGCTGATGGTCTGTGTTGAGAGGATACAATGGGATCGGGCTGCACGCCGCAGCAGTGTCATTCTAGTACCAATATGAGGCCGAGGGCCTGGATTTGATACTACGAGATGGCTTGATATTGAGCTTGGGCCGTAAATGGCCCCTCCTGGAGTCTGCACACCCCCAGTGAGCGCCGTTGATGAAATATATTGATCGGGCTACACACCGCAGCGACATAAGGATTGGGCTACACGCCGCAGCAATATATGGATCGGGCTGCACGCCACAATGGTTACTATATGATACTGATCTATGTGTTTACTTTGCTTCATTTGTCTGTCATTATCTGTTATCTGTGTTTCTTCATGTGGTATCTACGTGATTGTCTTTATTATCTGTTGAGTGAGTTTTGTGCCCGAGGGGCGGATTTCTGTGCTTATCTTCACTATTTGTTTTGCATTCATTTGCATAACTGTTGAAAAAGCCATTTTCAAAAGAGTCTTAAACTGAGCTAAGGCGTTTTCTAAGATTTCATAGCTTCATTGTTTTCTCAAAAGGCTTTACACTGCTCTGTACAACATGATGATTTGCCTTAAGTGATTTCTTACTACTCAGTTATTATTTACCTTTATTACTCACTGAGTTGGAGTACTCAATTTACTCCCTGCACCTCGCGTGCAGATTCAGGTATTTGTTCCCCGGTAGCGGGTTCTAAGCTGATCAGAGGCTAAATTATCAGAGTTTGGCGATATGACTGTCAGCGTTCGTAGCACCGTATTTCTCCTTTTTGTTTATCAGTCCTATTTTGTATATTACAGGCCTTGTAGTTGTATTTATACTCTAATAGATGCTCATGACTTGTGACACCCCGATTTGGGCTGTGTTTGGGTTATATTCCGCACTTAATAAAGAAATCTCTGTTTAGACTGTGGTTATTTAGTTATGTTGAAACCGTGAATTCAATATTTAACTATTCTGAAAAGGCAAAATGGTTTGGTTGGCTGGCCTTGTCTTTACGAGAGGTGCCATCACTATTGGATCGGGGCTTAGGTCGTGACAAGTTGGTATCAGAGCCTAGGTTACTAGGTCGCACAAGTCATGAGCAGGTTTAGTAGAGTCTCACGGATCGGCACAGAGATGTCTGTACTTATCCTCGAGAGGCTGTAGAACCTTTAGGAAAACTTCACATTCTTGAATTCTCATTGTGCGGCCTTGATTCAACTTGAAAAGTAACTCTTGAAATTCCTTCCACGCGTCCGTATGCGCGCATGAGCGCTCAGTATCAGATGTGCCTTGATGGCTTATGATTCCCCAATCGAGGGGCGAGATATGATCTCTGTGAGTTTATGTTGGGCCGATCTGGAGGACTTGAGGCCGGATATTTGCCTATGGCTTGAGCACCGAGGTGCTGATTGTGTGAACAAGTGTTTTTGAACTTATATGTTCGGTAGTGTCCCTGTTAGTGGAAATGGCGGTTGTGGCTATGTGATGAGTATGTTAGTACTGCGAGGTGTATCCATATAATTTGGAAGCGAGGAGAAGGGTCTGCTGAATGATGGAAGAATTATTAGATGCTTGAAGTCCATCTTGATTCGAGTTATAGCCCCGAGTTATGGGCGTATGAAGAATCTTTCCATGTTCCAAGTTAGGAGTGAAGTAAATTTTATGTTATGGTACGAGTTCAGACTCAGGAAGACTAAGCGACTACATACAGTTTATGACGGTGAAATGTATACAGAAATGTTAATTGAAGGCAAAGCAGGTGGGGTATCTCCTGCGAAAAATTCTGGTGTTGTGTGACCCTTATGTGAATGTTAGAAGATCTCATCTGCAAGTGAAATGTAAGTGTTGAAATTTGAATTTTGGGTCGCTTAAGAGAGTGGGCTTAACTGTCGCGAGAATGAGTGTAAGGTTTGCCGAAGATTTAAGTACTAGATGATCTGTGTTTTCACCAGCTTACAAAGGATTCGAGTTTAATCTCACTATAGTATCGTGGCATCAATGTAATATAAGTATTACGAGTTATTGAGTGTATTTTGATCTATGGCTCCGAAAGTGAGTCGTTGAGTGCACGGTTAGGTGTTATGTCGGTTCCAGTTCGAGATGTGCGGGCAAATCAGTATGGCTCGCGGGAATTGAGATCGAGGATGGCTTGAGTAAAGGAAAATTTTGACAAAGATTATATTACGCTTCATAGGGTAAGAAAATCACTGGATGTCTTAAGTTGTTATTGGTAAAGAATGATTGTGCATAGAGCAGGAAGTTGCTTGATTGTATTGGGATGAGGACTTCATGCTGCGGTGTCGGAGTGCCAATAAGGCCCGAGTTGTTTTGTTCGTTTGATCAGGCTAATTGTAGAGTAAATGACTCTCAAGAATAGTTCTAATGTGTTCAAGATTCTACATGTAACAATCAGGTGTCTTAAAGTTATATACGTGATTAGAAATTGAGTCTTTATTGGAAGAGGTCAAGACTTATGGTATTTCTATGTTAATTATGGTATTCTATGTATCAGTATCAGGAAAGTAAAGGTAACAGATTTAGATTTGCAGGAATTTATTTACAGTAAAGTATTCTGGAATGTGGTATTTCTGGGAATGTTTAGGAAAGTATTCAGTGATGTATGAGCCTTAAACAGTGTGGCTTTATGCGTGGTTCTGTGTGGTAAGTCTGAGTTGAGGATTGTGGTGCTACAGCAAAAAGAAAATATCATGTTGATGATGAATCAAAAGGAAATTTAGATAGATGGGGTAATTTGGTAGTAGACCGGATCGGTATGGTAAGGAAATGATCTATTCCCTGTGTGTGTTCGAGGTAATGAGTTCCTACAGGTATTTTGCGACAATGCTCTCAGGTTTCGACAGCTTGCTTAGCTTGGTCGAGTTAGAAGGATTCAGTCCTGGCAGGTCTGATTTGTGCAAGGGGAACTCGGAGAGTTCTTGATGGTTTTGCCGCAGTTGGAGATGTATATTTTCTATGGGCATGTGGAGCATGAAATGTATAGTGATTTTTTTTCTTCTAGATGGGACCAATAAAAGTTCTTGACTAGTGGAGTACGTATATGTTTGTGGCTCGGAAGGGAGAAGAAGTTCTTATGTCATACTAGGATGGTGTGGCATATGCAGTATGTTGTGGAGGATCGAGACCTGCGTATGTAAGGTTGCAGTTTAGCTCTGAAAGGAAGTTCATAAAACTCTTAGGCAGCGGGTAGCCTCATATGATTAAGGAAATGGTATTGTTAATTGGAAGTGATTTGACGAGAGTATATATTTTGGAAAAAGAGAAATGTGATTAAGTTGATGGCACTTCAGTAGTATTGCGGCACTTTCAGGCTAGATCGATTACTGATATTCGAGTTTGCTTAGTGGCATAGAAGAATTTTTGAGTATCTCTCGTGAAATGACTAGGTATTAAAGGTGTGGCATGTATTCGGACAGCGGAATTGGGATCAGATATAGTGATTCATGTGCCGTGTGGATTTGGAAACGAAAGATCTTATATTCAGGCTATGTTGTGATTGTGGACTGTGTGTATCGGCACTTTTTAGCGACTATTGGGATTTGGAGGCCCGAGTGGATCTTTCGATACTTGGCGTGTTAGATATTGGATATAATATTGGGGTTCAGACTAGTAGTCTCCACGTTGTGTTATTCTGGGCTATTGCGTTAAGGCGGTGATGTTGGCTACACCGGAAAATGCCACATATTGAGTGGCGATGTTCGACGGATTATGTCCTATTGGAGAGATTTTTATAATTCGAAGACCCAGCGGACGGCTGGGAAGGATGGCCTTTCTTAGTTGGGCCTTCATGATGGATGTCAGTGCAGAGGTTTCTACCATTGATTCAATTCCGGTGTTGAGGGACTTTTTGGATGTATTTCTTGTGGTCGAGCATGTCGTCGGGCGAGGTTGTGGATTTCGGTATTTATTTGGTACCGGGCATCGTATCGTATGGCTCCGGCAGGAGTCATAGTAGTGGGAGGAGCAGCTTCAGGCTTCCTTGGTAAGGAGTTTGTTGGTATGCGAATGTGGATGTGTGTTCTAGCTTGAGTCGGCTTGGTTGGCCCCGAATTGTATTGTTGAGGGATTGGTTGATTCGACCGTTATGAGCTTACTAGTGATCTGGGAGATCTATGAGTTACCTTTCTGTGTTGCGAGACATTATAATTTGTTAGTTATGGGAACATATGGTGCGGTTCTATTGGGGTCCACAGCGGAAGTTGAGCGGGAAGAGTAATTGGGTATTGTTCGGTGAATTGCGTATCGGTTATGTCCTATCGGGTTTGCGCAGCGTATGTTATTTGCTTCACCATGGGCGTAATGATCTGCTTTGGTTCCAGACATCAAATTGTGCGTGGTTATCAATTTCGATGCATAGTGACTTGAGGTGTCTCATGTGGAGTAGTGTTGGGATAGGATCGTGCATTGCAACGAAGCTATGGGGAGATATGACCTTGCGGGCTAGATTCATGTGTTCTATTCTATGATGTGAGACGAGTTTTTAGCCTTGTGTTGTTATGGTACTGGTGAGCTTAAGGTGTAGCTCTTTCGTTTGAGTCATTTTCATGATTTGAGTATGTTCGGACCGTTTCTTATTGGTGAGCGTATTATGCAAGTTGTGGCTTAGGTCTCTATTGATGTGTCATGTCACCAGAGTGGTGTGTTGGAATAGAGGAGATCGTTGGAATCATTAATGAATACGAACGGATTCGATTTCAGCATGTTGAAGGAAAAGATCGAGGTTCAGCTCAAAAATTTGCTATAGTATTTGTCAGGGGAGAAGTAGCTTCATGAATGGTTGACATGAGAAAATTGTCGTGGTTTAGTGCGTATTTCATTTATCGTTGGCAGTATAGGAAAGTGTTGGAATGAGACTTTAGTTGATAAGAGGTTTTCTACCAGTATTCGGTTGTTGTGGGTAGCTTTTTTTAATAAAAGTTATAGCTACGAGTGTTCGAGTTATATGGTATATCAGATGATTGCTCCCGAGGTTGCAGGCATGGGTTATTACAGCTGGTTCGGGTCTATTCAGAGTATGAGTGTGAGGTTTCAATCGTATCAATGGTTTCAGAAGTGAAAAATGTGGTTATATGGCTTATGGGCCAGATTGGATTGTGCAATTTCAGTTGCAATGTGCTATCGGACCTATATGAGATAGGGTGACGGTGGATCACCCCCGGGTATATATATGGTAAAGTTATTCAGCTAATGGTTGGCTTCTAGAACAACTCTAAGTACGTTCGAGGATGAACGTGTGTTTAAGTGGGGGAGGATGTCATGACCCGACCGGTCGTTTTGAGCTTTTGCACTTTGATCGCCAGTTCTCGGGCATGACTTGCCCGGTATAATGTATTATAACTGATGTAGATCGTTGGTTTTGGTATTTACGGAAATCGGTATGAATTTGAAAGAACAGTCTTAGTTGAAAGCTTGAATTTGAAAAGATCGACCAAGAGTTGACTTATTTGTATATGAGCTCGGATCGGAGTTTTTATGGTTTGGTTAGCTTCGTCAGGTGATTTATGACTTAGGAGTGTGATCGGAAGTGATTTTGGAGGTCCGATGTAGAATTAGACTTGAATTGGTGAAATTAGTATTTTGGCGAATTTCGGTTGATAGGTGAGAATTTGATCCAAGGGTCGGAATAGAATTCCGAGAGTTGCTAAGCTTTATTATATCATTTGGGATGTGTGTGCAAAATTTCAGGTCATTCGGACGTGGTTTGGTTAGGTTTTTGGTCGAAAGCGTATTTCGGAAGTTTTTAGAAGACGTAGGCTTGAATTCGATGGGAATTGATGGATTTGGTGTTGTTTGAGGTGTTTCGATGATTGGAGCAAGTTTGAATGAGGTTTTGGGAGGTGTTGGTGCTTTTGGATAAGGTCCCGGGGGCCTCGGGTGAGTTTTGGGTGTTCAATCGGACCATTTTCTAAGTTAAAAGTTGCAGATTTTTCATTTCAGGTGTTGCAAAGAATGTGCTCTTCGCGTTCGCGTAAAGAGCCTCGCGCTCGCGAGGAAGGAATTGGGAGGCAGGTTATTTGCTCTTCGCGTTTGCGTCTATGGGACCGCATTCGCAGAAAGCCAGATGTTTGTGCTTCGCGTTCGCACAAGGCCTCTCGCGCTCGCGTATAAGGAATTGAGGTCCAGTAGAAATTATCCTCCGCATTTGCATTATGGTCTCACGTTCGCATTGGTCTAGAAAATTATGCCTTGCGTTCGTAGTGTGGTGGTCGCGTTCGCGTAGAGTGTTTTTGAGGTTTTTAAATTTTGCCCCTCGCGTTCGCGGGGCAGTGGTCGCGAACGCGATGAAGGAAGTTCAAAACTGGGTAGAAAGTTTATAAAATATTTCATCCGCGATTTTGAGCCATTTTTCCTCCATAGCTGAGCGTTTTGAGAGCTTTTTGAGGGAGATTCAAGAGGGAATCAAGGAGAATCGATTTGAGGTAAGATTTTTGAACCTAAAATGTATTCTATTGTGAAATCTAGCTAGAAATTCATGGAAACTTGAACAAAAATGGAAGAACTAGAGCTTGGAATTTTGGAATTTTAAATTGGGATTTGAAGTGTCATTTGGACTCCGATTTTGGTGTTCTTTATATGCATAGACTCGTGGAGTGATAAGGAACCCGTTGATGTAAAAATTTCTGAGTTTTGAGAAGTGGTCCCGGTGCTCGAGTTTTGGTAATTTCGGGATTTATGCACGTTATTGATTGTTTTCGCTTGGGCTTTGTTCCCTTAGCATACTGTGATGTATTCGCTATGATTTTGGATAGACTGGACGCGCGTGGAGGTCTATTTGAAGGGCAAAGGCATCGCAAGCTAGATATTTTGCTGGTTCGAGGTGAGTAATGATTGTAAATGATATTCTGGGAGTTTGAAATCCCGGATTGCATATCGTAATGCTATATTGAGGTGACTTGCACGCCCGATAGCGTACGTAGGGTAGAGAACCGTTGGGGATTGAGACTTGGTACGTCCCGATTGATGATTTTACCGTATATTTGACTGAAACTTACTTGTTATCATCATGATTTGGGCTGATTTCCATATTTGGGCTTCGTGCTAACTATTTGAACCCTTCGGGGATTATTATCACTGTTTCCTCACTGTTTTGACTTATTACTTGAACTCAGTCATGCTGATTTCCACTGTTTTACAACTCAACCATTTTACTTAGTTTTGAGACTTAAACAATATTTCTAAATGATGTTTTAGGCTGAGAACTATTATTTTACAAGTGCCCAAGGGGCTTGTGATAATTTTATCTGACTGAGTGAGGCCGAGGGCCTGTGTTGAGAGGATACTATGGGATCAGGCTGCGCGCCGCAGGAGTGTTATACTGGTACCGATACGAGGTGGAGGGCCTGGATTTGATGCCACTGTATGGCTTGATATTGCGCTTGGTCCGTAAGAGGCCCCTCCCAGAGTCTGCACACCCCCAGTGAGCGCCGTCGACGAAATATATAGATCGGGCTGCACGCCGCAGCGATATATGGATCGGGCTGCACGCCGCAGCGATATATGGATCGGGTTGCACGCCGTAGCGGTTATTATATGATACTGATCTATGTGTTTACTTTGCTTCATTTGTATGCCATTATCTGTTGTCTGTGTTTCTTCACGTGGTATCTACCCAATTGTCTAGCATTATCTGTTGAGTGAGTGTTGTGCCCGAGGGGCCGATTTCTGTGCTTATATACACTATTTTTTTGAATTCATTTGCATAACTATTGAAAAAGCCATTTTCAAAAGAATCTTAAACTGAGTTAAGGCGTTTTCTAAGATTTCACAGCTTCATTATTTTTCTCAAAAGGTTTTACACTGCTCTGTACAGCATGATGGTTTGCCTTACGTAATTTCTTACTGCTCAGTTATTATTTACCTTTATTACTCACTGAGTCGGATTACTCACTTTGCTCCCTGCACCTCGCATGCAGATGTAGGTATTTGTTCCCCGGTAGCGGGTTCTGAGCTGATCGGAGGCTAAGTTATCAGAGTTTAGCGAGGTGACTGTCAGCGTTCGCAGCACCGCATTTCTCCCTTTTGTTTATCAGTCCTATTTTGTATATTACATGCCTTATAGTCTTATTTATACTGTAATAGATGCTCGTGACTTGTGTTTGGGTTGTATTCCACATTTAATAAAGAAATCTCTGTTTAGACTGTGGTTATTTAATTATGTTGAAATCGTGAATTCAATATTTAACTATTCTGAAAAGGCGAAATGGGTTGGTTGGCTGGCCTTGTCTTCACGAGAGGCGTCATCACGATCGGATCGGTGTTTGGGTCGTGACAGTTAGAACATAATACTACATGTTAGGAATCCTTCATGATTACCTTTAGGAATCCTATTAGTATAATTACTTTTGGGATGTCTAATTCATATAAAATTCAACATAAATATCTTTAGTCATATAATCCTATTACTTTTAGGATATACTCCTTAAAAATTCCTATTATTATTTAATTTGAAAACGTATTATAATGTCATATTACTAATTTAATTTGAAAATGTGTTCAAATTCATTTAGAAAAAGGAGAGCCTATTTTATTATAAAGCATTAATTACATTAATATACCAAAATATGCCTAAAATATTAAGCGAAAGAACTCATGGGGAGACATAATTGTAATAACCTAATTTTTGGATTACAATACGTTCTATTATATTTTTAATATTTAAAATTTAATATTAATAAACTTTTGTCTATTAAATTTATTAAAAATATATAGGATGGTTTAATAAAATTAATTTTATAAGAATCCTCTGTATTGACAATATATTACCACTCCATAATCTCCAATACCAAAAAAAATAAAAAAGCAATACTAATTAGACTGCATAAATAGTTGAAATTGAGAAAAAGATACCCCCAGGTTAATATATTTTTATTTTATATTTAAATTATTTTCCTACTCAAATTATATTTTTATCAATTTTTGTGTAATATTAAAAATACCCAATTAGTAGACAACAACTAAGAAAATATTTAAGAATATAAATATATGAGAAAGAGAAAAAAATAGTTGGTAATAGTCAATGTCGCTAATGACTCTGCAAACATAACGATCTAAAATTGAAATGTAATATCAATCTTTTACTCTTTTGAAAATAAAATTTATGGTGGATAAAATTATAATTAAGATTAAATATTAAAAATAAGAGATGAACTAATATTAAGATCTGAATCAACATAAAATAAATTATTTTTTATATTAAAACCAAATAATTAAATCTTTTAATTAATTATTTAGCAAGAGAATCCAATTCAATTATTTTTTTAAATCATCATATGAGTAAAATTCTTATTTAAGTTTTTAAAAAAAATCTTAAGGTACATAAATTTATGCCATGAAAAGAGCGTTAGAACACAAAGTAAAAAGGATAGTAGTATATTATTAAGAATCAAAATGTAATATAAGTGTCTGGGGAAGCACAATCAAATCTAAATCCTAATCAAGAACAAGCTTTCAAAACTATATTATAAAAAGGCGACTCTTGTATAACGAGATTATTTTTTGTAAATGCCTCCAGCAGAAGCGAAACAATTTTTTTATGTCATGCATTACTCGCAAATATCATATTAAGAGGCATGACACTATTAGCTAATAGCAAGTGGTATACCAGCAGTAATTTTATCGTGAAACCACCCACTTTAGGCTTGATATACATGTTCAAATAGCATAAATAACTGTCACAAATATATCTAAGCAGAGCAACGATGCTAAATTTATAAGAAAAATAAAATTGATAATATGGGATTAAAGGATCAAAATAATTACCTGGAGTCCTAGAGATATATTGGATATTAATGAATCGTTTGTTGGAAAATTAATGGTTTGGGAGATAATTTCTGTCAAGAAAGCTATCTTGCCAAAGTTATACTTCTGGCCTCAAATAAAATTCAATTGACAAAGAAATATAAAGTAAGAACAGATCAAGTATTCAGTGTCATCTTTCTTCGTGTTGGAAACGAAGAAGAGCATCTAATAAAAGATGATTTGGTTCTTCCTGAACACTTGGTTATCAGTCCCAATGGTAATGGTAGTGCATTATAAGAGAAATATTTCTATCATTAGATTAAAACAATTTGTGCAAACCGCACGTCAGAATTAAAATGATATCATAGCTAGCAGAAATTAATATATTGGTCAACTAAATAAAAGGTTTATTGCAAAATTTTATCAGCTTTTCACTCGGCAGAAAATGATACCAATAATTACTATCAAGAAAAATACTTAAATATTTTAATACCAAATGGACTTCTACCATACATGTTTGTTGTCAAGTTTATTATTTCTTACGTATATTAGTACCGTATCTACAATAAACTAAGTTAAAATTGATCTTCCATTGGGTATAGGTTAATTATGAAGAAAAATATTCCCATCATGCTATTGAAAAACTTAGATACGCCAAATAGCTTATGTAATAGCACATCAATGGTATATAGAAGTTTTGACAATAACGTCATACATTCAAAAATTATGATACTGGTCAATGTGCTTCTAAGTATATTATTATCTCTGAGTTCAACTTTCGTCTTCGAACCTAAAGAATATCCTATTAAATTTGTGTATGAATAATTTTTAGTATGTTTAAGTTTTGCAAATATAATAAATAATGCAAAAGGATAAACATCCTAAATACTCAATTATATTTATCGCAATATGTTTTCTTGCACAAATAACTGTATGTTACACTTTCAAAAGGGATATCAAGATTGACAATAAGAGTTCTGGTTAAGGCAGAGCAACCAAAGCATTAGGAGGAAACATACACACACAAAAATTATCCACAAAGAAGTGTTCATTAAGATGTATTACATTAAATATTTTTAAACTATAATATATAATTATCTAACTAACATGACAAAATTGATCATTTATGTAAATCTTGATGATGTTCTTTTATTTTAAATTCATGTATTATGATAATATTTTTTGACATTTAGATGATTGTTATATTATTAAATATAAACTTTCTCTTATTAATTAAATTTTATTATTTATTCATATAAATAAATATTTAAATCATCACGTGTCATTATTAACGTACAATATACGTTTATAAATACTAGTTTTTACATAAAAATTGGCTAAATTTCGATTACTTTAAAATTTGAATTTCTCCCCTTTTTGGGGGATTTAAGTCCAGCCCATATAAAAGCCCAGGTTTGCAAATCAATAAAGTTGGGCTCTTTGTGAAGGCTCCTGATTGGTAGTAAGGTGACATTTGTCATGTTTTTTACGTTAGTTTAAAATTTGTGCACTTTTAATGTTAAAATTAATGACGCAATCAGATTACTTAAACATTAATCATAGGTAATTCAATCCTAGAATAAATAGTAAATAGCATGCTATAAGGGGTTAAATTTTTATATCGATGGATTCTTTACACTGTATAAAACTTAAAATATTTTTTCCTTTAAATCCTAACAAAAGATATTATTGGTTGTTCGTGCTAAAACTTTCTTTAATCCTTTGGATTTTTATGGTAATCAGATTAGTTTAAGCCCGACAATCTAGGCATAGTCCATGTTACACCTTTTATTAAAACTCAGCTATAGTGCAGGCAATTTAATTTAATAACACATTAAAGTTCAGAAAAGGACATTTTTTCCTGAGTTGTGCTTCGAATTTCATTTACATTTAGTTTTGGCGTTTGCTTAAACACACGAGGGGGCAGTTCCAGATGTCTAGAGCAGAATCCCTTTTATTATTTTCTTGATAATCAGATTTAAGGCAAGAACCAGACACATTAATTATCCATGATGTCTATTATACTATTAATCTTGGGTGGTTGTCACATGGTGATAAAAACAAACAACTTTTGGATTAAGATTAGACATGTATGCATGCACTGCTGCAGATTTGCAGTCAGTCCTATAATTAATCTCTTATGATGTTATAATGATTGAAGTGTTCAAAAACTTTATTGATGTTCAATGAATAGCACCTAGTCATTGTTTGATGTATATATATAGTCTTTGGCGTCGTTTGGTAGGGTGTATATAAGAATCGTACTCCCCCGATTTACGATAAATGTCCAATTTACTTTTAGCATGCTCGTTAAGAAAATACTAAATTCTATACAAAAATACCTACTATGACTAAACTACCCCTAATTAAACATTTAATATGAGGAGTAAGAAAACTTTTTAGGGATTTGTACATAAGGGTTATTTTGTAAAAACAAATTGAATTCTTTCTTGATTACATAACTGGACACTTATTTTGAACCAAAATGAAAAAGCAAATTGAATACTTATTGTGAACCGGAGGAAGTATTGCTAATAATAATGAGATTAGTAATGTTGTAATTTGTTACACTGGAATTAGTTAGAATTAATTATGATGAGATTATTTCTTATTGACTGTTTGGTTTAGTGTGTTGTATTAAAGGTTTTGAAAGAGTAATTCAGTTTTTATACATGCTTATCAATGTATTTAAAACTCATGGTATTGCTAATGCCATGCAGGGGCGGATCTACCTTAGGCCAAGCGGTGTCACGTGACACCGCTCGGTCGAAAATCTTTACTAATTATTTATATATAATTCAAATGAAAAAGCAGGAAAAACGGTAATATCAAATAAGTGACACCATTTGTCACAAAGAGGTGTCTAGCTTATCTGGTCAAAACTTAAAGATTTCTTAGCAGGACTTAAGTTCGAACCTCTATAGGCTCATCCTTTGTTTTTAATACTTTTGTACTACTTTACTAGCACGATACATTTTATATATTGAAGGATGCTTGTATGCTAAGGGTGTTAAAAAAGAATTGGATTGCTACCAAAGGGATTCAAACCTGCAATCTTCTACACATTATAAACACCCTTGACCACTGAGCCAAGCGTTTGCCTTATGTTAAGGGTGTTCAACATATTATATCTATATGTAAAAACTAAAATTATCCCTACATAAACAATGTCATTTTTCGACGAAAGGTGTTCGGATGACCACCCTTGCGCCACCCTAAATCCGCCCCTGGGTGACACCGCTTAAAAATTTTCTGCGTACGCCACTGATGCCATGGTTTACTATAGATTAGAATAGTACGAATATGATATATAACTAATACAAGTGTTAATTAGTGATATATAAGCTGAAAAATACTACCAAAGAAAGGATTAATAATAACAAAGCGAATACATACACCCTTCTTCCTAACACGTCCTACCAAATGACCCATTAGTATAAGATTTTTTTTTTTTTTTTTTGCATGTATCCCCTCTAATGGAAAATGATTTAACAGACATAACTTTGTTCACATGCAGGAGCAAATTGCAAATTGTCTCAAGATTTGGCTAGTCATGGATAAGATTTTCTCAAGTAATTCCGTTATCTTTTTCACTACGTTAAACCTAGAATAAAGTAAAAACGGAACTACCCTTGATTATCCTCCTTTTATTACGATGTTAACGTAGTGCTTATGTAATTAATCACTTATAAGATATAACTGATTAAAAGTAATAAATACTCTGCTGCTACCTCCGATCCAAAATAAGTAATTTGTTGGCTCTTTTTTTTGTGGTCCAAAATAAGTGATTTTTTCAGATTTCAAAAATGAATTAAATATTTTTTTCCTACATTGTCCTTGGAGTAAATAGTGTTGGAATATGTGTTAGGAGTGTTTATGTGAGATAGTAAAGGTTATTATGGTCAATTCCATTGGAAATTAATGCTAAAAAGTGAATTTCTTAATATGTGTAAAAACATCCAAAAAAATTACAAATATCACCTATTAAATTATATTAATCATGAAAATCCAATTACGCTGAAACATATAATGAGGTGAGAAACAGGTACCTAACGAAAAATTGGAACAATAGCCAAACCCCTTTGAAGCAAAGTAGCAAACGTGGCTCCGATGGAGACAACTGCCCAATTCTTCTTTTTAAAGTTCAATTAAACTTTTTAAAAGAAGATACTTTTTAAGCTCATATCCCTGTTATTTTAACTTTTCTAAGAAGCTTTCGCTTTCATTTGGATTTTATGGAGGTGCCGGACCAACTTGGTCGCGCACCTCGACTAATTTCAGGGATATTAGCTAGGGATGTTCATTCGGATTGGATATTCGAAATTTAAACCGATCCATTCAATTTTGAATTTCGGATTGGATCGGATTTTGGATTGTGTTTATTAAAATTTCGGATTTCGGATCGGATTGATATATTTTAATCTGATCCGATCCGAAATTCGAAATTATTAGACAATGTATAAATACTGTATATTTTAATTTCTGATAGTCAATACTTTCTTTACATCTTCCTCCAAGTTATTACTTTTACAATTGCCAGATTTAGCTATATTGGCATCATAATACTCTCATAATTGCATAAACATGAATTTTTCTTAATGTATTGCCTCTTACAAAGAAAGTATACATATTAGTTTGCAACTTTGAGGCATAATAATTCGATCCGAAATTTGATCTGATCCAAGCTTTAAATCTGATCCGATCCGATATAATTCGGGTCGGATTCGGATTGTATTTTCCAGAATCTGAATCCGAAATGGGCTAAATTCGATCTGATCCGTGCACAACCATAGTATTAGCTACCTCCCAACGGTAACATGTATCAAGTATGTTTGGCTCAAAAGTTGTTAAACACTTTTTAAGCAAATCAATCAAAAGAAATGAACGGGTAAATCCTAGTTAAGAATAATGAACTCTAGATCCGAGATGAATAATACGAATTAAAAGACATAGTCGAGTATAAATGTTGATGGCGATTATGACCAGATTTAATGGCATAAAGAAAGATGCATTAAATAATAAAAATATGAATAAAGGAAATGGTTCACCCGATCTTCGGTGAGAAAGATCTTTTTTCTTTTCATAAAGATGAATGGTAGACAAATACAAGAACCTCATGACCCTTTTTTGGATATGATGAAGGCATTGGATCACATATCCTCTCCTTTTCTGGAGAGATGTGTTTACCTTTCCCTTCCAAGAGGGAGCCCCCCTCCCCCTTCTTTATCAAGGGGGGTATTCATAGAAAATCCTAAAAAAAGGTACAATTTATAGGGAATATTCGGTAGAATATTTTTTTTGAGTTTTCCAAAGCAAATTAGATGTTTGATGACGGTCCGACCTTGGTATGTCCAACCACGACCGTTGATGACGGTCCGACCTTGGTATATCCGACCACGACCGTTGATGACGGTCCGACCTTGGCCTGTCTGACCACGACCATTGATGACGGTCCGACCTTGGCATGTCCGACCACGACCATTGATGATGGTCCGACCGTGGCTTGTCCGACCACGACCATTGATGACGACCTCGTGACGAATTTCTCTGATCTAATTTTGACCCATATAATTAGTCTCTCCACTTATCGAGGTCGCCTCTTGGTCAAGCTCGGTGAGCGGACTTCATTGATAGTAGTTCGAGAAATTCGGATGGGGAGGTTGAAATGACAGAGACAATGTTTATGCGCCCTCCTAGGGTGAAGAGGACGCCTTATAGCGAGTCGTGTAAACATCCTGATCCGTTTCCAAAGGGTTCATAAAAAAGACCAGGACCCCAAGTTTTCCAAAGCAAATCATACGATTTGAAATCTTGTTGCATCAAATCAAGATATATACCATCAGTGGGTTTACAAGTATTGAAAATATTTAGGCCACTATAATTAAGGGCGCAACTTATTTATTTCTCCATATATTTCACCATTAATGGTGGTGGTGAATCTGATCCAGGTTCCATGGATGCAAGTTATTGCAATTATTTCTACAATATCAGTTGGCCGCGTGACCGGATCAGTATTTAGTTTTGCTTCCAAGATTCTAAAATATACGTCCGGAGCAGAATCATCGTGAAAAAATTACATTTCGGTATTTTGGTATGGCAATAACATCTTGAACTACCGAAGACACGAGAATGTCATAAATGACAGCAATTCTCTTTGCCTTTATCTGCTGCAGATATATCCTTAACAAGATTTGCCACTGGTCATCGAGACCCCATAGCAGCGTAGAAAGAGGGTATTTAAATTTGACGGGTAAAAGTCGTTGCTGTCAGGAGGAATGTTGTCAAGAACAGTGTGACCACTAAATTTATATAGGTGCATTGGGTCATGGACTTAAATTGTAGATGAGACCAGAACTTTTCTCACTCTCATTTTCTTGTATTCCCAATATAATCTGGATGCTAGTAGTGATTATTGTTTCATTTTCATGTTGCCCTATTCAGTTCGAGCGAGGTCGACCTTACTTTGATGGCGAAGGCATTTAGCCTTAGTCCCAGTTCGACTGAGGTCGAACTGTGTTAAATTTGATGTCTAAGGCACTTAGCCTTGTTCCCAGTTCGAGCGAGGTCGAACTTACTTTGATGGCGAAGGAACTTAGCCTTATTCTTAGTTCGAGCGAGGTCGAACTTACTTTGATTGCGAGGGCACTTAGCCTTAGTCTTAGTTCGAGCGAGGTCGAACTTACTTCGATGGCGAAGGCACTTATCCTTAGTCCCAGTTCGACTGAGGTCGAACTTTGTTAAATTTGATGTCGAAGGCACTTAGCCTTGTTACCAGTTCGAGCGAGGTCGAACTTACTTCAATGGTGAAGGCACTTATCCTTATTCTTAGTTCGAGCGAGGTCAAACTTACTTCGATGGCGAAGGCACTTAGCCTTAGTCCCAGTTCGACTAAGGTCGAACTTTGTTAAATTTGATGTCGAAGGTACCTAGCCTTGTTCCCAGTTCGAGCGAGGTCGAACTTACTTCGATGGTGAAGGCACTTATCCTTATTCTTAGTTTGACCTCGCTCGAACTTACTTCGATGGCGAAGGCACTTAGCCTTAGTCCCAGTTCGACTAAGGTCGAACTTTGTTAAATTTGATGTCGAAGGCACCTAGCCTTGTTCCAAGTTCGAGCGAGGTAGAACTTACTTTGATGGCGAAGGCACTTAGCCTTATTCTTAGTTCGAGCGAAGTCGACCTTACTTCGAGGGCGAAGGCACTTAGCCTTATTCTCAGCTCGAGCGAGGTCGAACTTACTTCGATGGCGAAGGTGCTTAGCCTTAGTCTTAGTTCGAGCGAGGTCGAACTTACTTCGATGGCGAAGGCACTTAGCCTTAGTCCTAGTTCGACTGAGGTCGAACTTTATTAAATTTGACGTCGAAGGCACTTAGCCTTATTCTTAGTTCGAGCGAGGTCGAACTTACTTCGATGGCGAAAGAACTTAGACTTATTCTTAGTTCGAGCGAGGTTGAACTTACTTCGATGGCGAAGGCTCTTAGCCTTATTCTTAGTTCGAGTGAGGTCAAACGTACTTCGATAGCGAAGGCACTTAGCCTTAGTCTTAGTTTGAGCGAGGTCGAACATACTTCGATGGCGAAGGCACTTAGCCTTATTCTTAGTTCGAGCGAGGTCGAACTTACTTCGATGGCGAAGACACTAAGCCTTAGTCCCAGTTCGACTGAGGTCGAACTTTGTTAAATTTGATGTCGAAAGCACCTAGCCTTGTTCCCTGTTCGAGCGAGGTCGAACTACTTTGATGGCGAAGGCACTTAGCGTTATTCTTAGTTCAAGCGAGGTTGAACTTACTTCGATGGCGAAGGCACTTAGCTTTATTCTTCGTTCGAGGGAGGTCAAACTTACTTCGATGGCGAAGGCACTTAGCCTTAGTCTTAGTTCGAGCGAGGTCGAACTTACTTCGATGGCGAAGGCACTTAGCCTTAGTCCCAATTCGACTGAGGTCGAACTTTGTTAAATTTGATGTCGAAGGCACCTAGCCTTGTTCCCAGTTCGAGCGAGGTCGAACTACTTTGATGGCGAAGGCACTTAGCCTTATTCTTAGTTCGAACGAGGTCGAACTTACTTCGATGGCGAAGGCACTTAGCCTTAGTCTTAGTTCGAGCGAGGTCGAACTTACTTCGATGGCAAAAGCACTTAGCCTTAGTCCCAGTTCGACTGAGGTCGAACTTTGTTAAATTTGATGTCGAAGGCACTTAGCCTTGTTCCCAGTTCGAGCGAGGTCGAACTTACTTTGATGACGAATGCACTTAGCCTTATTCTTAGTTCGAGCGAGGTCGAACTTACTTCGATGGCGAAGGCACTTAGCCTTATTCTTAGTTCGAGCGAGGTCGAACTTTCTTCGATGGAGAAGGCACTTATCCTTATTCTTAGTTCGAGCGAGGTCGAACTTACTTCGATGGCGAAATCACTTAGCCTTAGTCTTAGTTCGAGCGAGGTCGAACATACTTCGTTGGCGAAGGCACTTAGCCTTAGTCCCAGTTCGGCTGAGGTCGAACTTTATTAAATTTGATGTCGAAGGCACTTAGGCTTGTTCCCAGTTCGAGCGAGGTCGAACTTACTTTGATGGCGAAGTCACTTAGCCTTATTCTTAGTTCGAGCGAGGTCGAACTTACTTCGATGGCGAAGGCACTTAAACTTATTCTTAGTTCGAGCGAGGTCGAACTTACTTCGATGGCGAAAGCACTGAGCCTTATTCTTAGGTCGAGCGAGGTCGAACTTACTTTGATGGCGAAGGCACTTAGCCTTAGTCCCATTTCGACAGAGGTCGAACTTTGTTAAATTTGATGTCGAAGGCACTTAGCCTTGTTCCCAGTTCGAGCGAGGTCGAACTTACTTTGATGGAAAAGGCACTTAGACTTATTCTTAGTTCGAGCGAAGTCGAACTTACTTCGATGGCGAAGGCATTTAGCCTTATTCTTAGTTCGAGCGAGGTCGAACTTATTTCGATGGCGAAGGAACTTCCTTAGTCTTCGTTCGAGCGAGGTCGAACTTACTTCGATGGCGAAGGCACTTAGCCTTAGTCCCAGTTCGACTAAGGTCGAACTTTGTTAAATTTGATGTCAAAGGCACTTAGCCTTGTTCCTAGTTCGAGCGAGGTCGAACTACTTTGATGGCGAAGGCACTTACCCTTATTCTTAGTTCGAGCGAGGTCGAACTTACTTCGATGGCGAAGGCACTTAGCCTTAGTCTTAGTTCGAGCGAGGTCGAACTTACTTCGATGGTGAAGGCACTTAGCCTTGTTCTTAGTTCGAGCGAGGCCGAACTTACTTCGATGGCGTAAGGCACTTAGCCTTATTCTTAGTTCGATCGATGTCGAACTTACTTCGATGGCGAAGGCACTTAGCCTTAGTCTTAGTTCGAGCGAGGCCGAACTTACTTCGATGGCGAAGGCACTTAGTGTTAGTCTTAGTTCGAGCGAGGTCGAACTTACTTCGATGGCGAAGGCACTTAGCCTTAGTCCCAGTTTGGCTGAGGTCGAACTTTATTAAATTTGATGTCGAAGGCACTTAGGCTTGTTCCCAGTTCGAGCGAGGTCGAACTTACTTTGATGGCGAAGTCACTTAGCCTTATTCTTAGTTCGAGCGAGGTCGAACTTACTTCAATGGAAGCCACTTAGCCTTAGTCTTAGTTCGAGCAAGGTCGAACTTACTTCGATGGCGAAGGCACTTAGCCTTTTACTCAGTTCACTTACTTTTGCTTGCATTGGATAATATGATGTATTTCCTGGGGGAGTCTCAGTTTGCTTAATTTTGCTTGTATTGGAGAATATGATGTATTTCTTGTTCGTGTATCTCGGAGAATGCTCCTGCTTCTATTCCATTTAGAGAAATAGTTAGTTAAAACAAAATAAAAGCATTTGTTACCTCAGTTTGATCATGTTCCTTTCTCCTGTTATGCTTTCAGTGTCGCTACCAATTTGGCGTGGTTGTCCGCTTTAGCAAAGTTTTATGTCTACAATTTAGATTTTTTGTTGTAGAGGCTTTGAAGATATGTTGATAGTTCCAAAAATTATTGTTCGGGATATGTGAGCTACCTGAACCAAGCATTTCTCCTGTAACACCACCTGTTGCAGCCAAAAATGAAACGAGCTTTTCGAATTTCAATGCCAACCAAAGTTGCAATGGTAGTTGGGGACAACATTAATGTTTTTTTGTTGTTGTAAGTGATGTACCAAACAGCCTATCCAAGTTCAAATTTGCTTCACCAAGTAGTATGCATTAGATTTTACTGAAAACATATGTAGAGAAAGGGGTTATATGTAATAGGTGATTATGATAACAATCAGACAAATTACGTAGCAGTAACATTTTGGCTTCTTTCGGCTTGTAGAAAATTGGAGCCAAGGAGTTTGGATGGTGTGTGATCTGTCGTCACTAAACTTTGTATCTTTCCTGTGGGATTGGAATAGCCAATCAGTCGTACTATGCTCTCTTAGTCGTAGTAGTATAGTATTTATAAATGTGAGTGTTTGGTTGTGTCTGTTATTCTAGATCAAATTAAAAGATAGGTATAAATAGTTGTACAATCCATATTTGTGTATACCAGATGTTGTAGCTGCCTCATTATTGACTAGAAACTCCTTTAATACAACTCATAACAACTAGTGCCGCCTATTTGAACGAGCAACTTACGGTAGTAGATTGTAGGTTTTACCTAATTCATAATTCAATATCAGCAAGCAAGCAGTAGAGAAACATAGTTGGTAAGAAATAAAATCATTCCATTAGTCAATAGTGAGTCATTATTCTCTTTTAAGAGAGATTTTTACCAAAAGACTCTTGCAAGTCTCCTTTTAAGACCGTAACCCGAGACTTTTTGACCAAAAAGATTATGTAATTCTCGATCTGGAGGAAATTAAAATTTTAACTAGAAAATTCTCACAGACGGTGCCAAATTTTTTGGCTCAAAAGTTGTTAAATATTTTTTAAGCAAATCAATCAAAAGAAATGAACGGGTAAATCCTAGTTAAGAATAATTAACTCTATATCCAAGATGAATAATACGAATTAAAAAATATCGAGTATAAATGTTGATGGCGATTATGACCAGATTTAATGGCATAAAGAAAGATGCATTAAATAACAAAAATACGAATAAAGGAAATAATTTTTTTCTTTTCATAAAGATGAATGGTAGACAAATACAAGAACCTCATGACCTTTTTTTGGATCTGATGAAGGCATTGGATCACATATCCTCTTCTTTGCTCGAGAGGTGTGTTTACCTCTCCCTTTCCAAGAGGGAGCCCCCTCCCCCCTCTTTATCACGGGGGTATTCATAGAAAATCCTAAAAAATGTACAATTTACAGAGAATATTCGGCAGAATATTCCTTTTGAGTTTTCCAAAGCAAACCAGATGTTTGATGACGGCCCAACCTTGGTATGTCCGACCACGACCGTTGATGACGGTCCGACCTTGGTATGTCCGATCACGACCGTTGATGACGGTCCAGCCTTGGCCTGTCTGACCACGCCATTGATGACGGTCCGACCTTGGCATGTCCGGCCACGACCATTGATGACGGTCCGACCTTGGCCTGTCCGACCACGATCATTGATGACGACCTCGTGACGAATTTCTCTGATCTAATTTTAACCCATACAAAGTAACTCACTTTCATTTGGATTTTGAGGAGGGGTCTAGGCCAACTTGCACGTACCTCATCAAAATTCGCAGGATCGTTACCTCTCATCTAGGAGTGGCAAACGTGATGGTCGTGTCGGATATGGTTCGGGCAAAAAACGGGTAATGAAAAATAAATAAATTATCCGACCCGACCCATATTTAATACGGATAAAAAAATGGGTTATTCGACGGATAATATGGTTACCCATATTATCCATGACTTCTTGCATATGATCACTTTTGAGAGAATTTCTAGTCTCTCGAACTTGAGGAACCCACAATTTTAGGCTTTACAAATGTAAAAGTTAGACTCATTGGTTATCCATTTTCTAAATGGATAATATGGTTCTTATCCATATTTGACCCGTTTTTAAAAAATTTATTATCCTACCTATTTTTTAGTGGATAATATGAGTGCTTAAGTGTTTTCTTTTAATTATTTTGCCACTCCTACTCACACCAACAATATATATCAGGTAACTATATTCACTGAGACTTGAATAGATGGAAGATCTAGGAACTCAAGACCTCAAGCTTTTAACCACTTCATTAATTGATAGACTATACCTTTAGGTGCGTAGTACTCATAGTTTAGTATAGTATATAGTAAATGTGTTTTCTAATAAATGTGAATTGAATTTTATTAAACTCCTTCAATTCACTATTTCCCTTACCTCATGTAATAGCTTTTTTTGTTATTGAAGATCTACTAAAATAATAACAGATCGTCGAAAGTAAATGAATTACGGTTAGTCTTCTGGATGGTATGAGATTAAAAAATAAAAGAAAATAATTATACTATCAAGTAACATTGCTGATAATTCAATAACATCTTATAATAAATTAAGCTGCACTATACTTGTTTGACCAAAAAGTATGAGACCTTTTTGTTAAACTAATTAAATAAGAAGATAGAGGATAAATCCTAGTTAAGGATAATTAATTCTAAATATGAGATGAATAACATGAATAGAAAAATATAGTTGAGTATAAATGCCCAAATTTAATAGTATGACAAATCATACATTAAGTAACATTAAATGACAATAAAATGTAAATAAAGGAAAAGATTTACCCAATCTTGAGTAAGGCGGACCATCTTTCATTTGATAGAAATGAATGATAGACAAATACAAGAATCTTAGGACCCATGGAGGGTATGAGATAACAGATGATCTAATCTCTTTAGAGAGATGTGTTTATATATTTTCTAGAGAGAGAGTCTGCCCTTTCAGAAGTTCTCCTCTCTTCCTAGTCGTTACTTCTAGCTGCACTGTTTCGACCTCGGCCTTATTGATCACTGCTCGGTCTCAGCCTTATTGATCACTGCTCGACCTTAGCCTTATAGATTACTGTTTGGCCTCGGCCTTATTGATCAATTCGATTCGCAAGTTACTCATGAAAATTATCTTCGCATGCTGTATTTCTCTGATTTGATTTTCACTTACACAGCACTTGATGGTATAAATTTTTTTTATACGGTCTGTGCATATAATTTAAATTTCTATTTGTAAACCTTGTCGCCATCTCATTTCTCATGCTTCATCTAGGTCTTGACAATCTTGACCAATCACTGAATATATCAGAGTAGAAAAACTCCCAAATCTCGATCATTATAAGATTTTAAACTCAGCACTGAAAACTCAATCTTGCTTCTTCTGTTAATGGTATGGAACCTAGCTCTACTTTGGGTTCATGAGGCAAAATATACAAATACTCGACCCAGTTATCATATCTGTCGATCTCCTGCCTCTGTTCTTCATTTCCACTCTGATCCGATTCGATCCGAACAGGAATTCAGCGCACGATTCCTGATTTTTGTTGTGTTAATGTCCACGTCATCTTTATGAATTAGGGTGACCAGCACCGAATCGCCTAAAATTTAGTAGCCCATCAGAATCGACCTAATCAACAATAGTCATTTGATTCTCCATGATCGTTCCTCGTTTTTTTTTGCATTTTAAGGCCATAAAATAGGAATCCAGCACGATTTTTGATTTTCGTATGCTAATGTCCTCGCCATCTTTACGAATACAGGTGATCGATCCTGGATCGTCTAAAATATATATTGTGACCGGTCCATAAAAAAAATGACCTAATGAACCATAATCATTGTTCCTCCACGACCATTTTGGCGTTTTTATGGACCAATTGTGACGGACTTAATGCATGTGTCATGCAAGAGGGGTCTAGAGTCGGACCAAATGTCAAAGTTGCTTCTGATTCCTACACGACAGTACCTCTGAAAGTCTTCAAACCTTAAGAACATAGATATGTTTTTGTTGTTGTTGTTCTTGGAATCAGTACGGGCCAAATAACACAGTAACTCCTCGAACGATGTCTCGTCGCAAGGAATAGCTAAGGGGCCAGAATTGTTGAAACCGTACTCTTCTTCAGCTTGAGATAGGAGTTTCTTGAACACAGGGTGGTTCAAGTAGGTGGTACGTATAACATATCTTTTGCAATTCGTTCCGACGGTGACTGCCACGTGTCCGGCAGGCACATCGGACGGGACACGGCGGATGAACATAGTTGCCTTCTTCCTCAACCGCCGTAGCCTTTGGCATAGCTTAACAATGTGGCAGATTTTTCTGCAGCCTGACATTTTCTACAGGAAAAATTGTTTTTTTTTTTTGTGTTGCAGTTGATGTTTTTTAGTTTTCTAATGTGTTCAAGTGTTGGGCGAAAAAGTGGAGGGTTTCCATGCTGGGAAAGGTGTGGGTATATATAAGAATATGAGTGTGTAAGTACCCTTAGTTTTGAAGGAATTCACAACTACTGCCACGCAAGGTTCAAATAATTGTCCATAGATTATGTAAACAACAAATGGAAATTATCTATTACAGTAACCAATTCATCCTTATATCTCAATTTATGTGGCGGAACTCAAACTTCTAAAGTCAATTTTTTTAATTTTGGCTGTAAATTCGGACATAGAATATTTAAGATTTTTGAAACATAATTTATATATTTGAAAACTACGTTAAAAAATATTTATAAAGAAATAATAATTAATAATATAAAATGTCCAAAAGACATAAAAAAAATTATGGCCAAAAGAAATTCGAACTCGATCCACCACATAAATTGGGAAAGTGGAAGTACAATTTTGCTTTAAAAAGACATTATTGTGTGTTTTATTGGCGATTTTGTGTGTTATATTTTATGGATCTCCTATGAAAAAATATCATATAACTAAAAGAATATTTATTAGTATATGTTATGAAACCATCTCTATAAATTATGCTGAAAAAATATTGGTACATCATCACGGTATAAAATTAATATTACCAATAAAATTAAGATTAGTGTTGCTGCAGTTTTCACTCTCTCTGGTTTATCTAGATTCTAGTGAAACAACAACGCCTCTTAGCTTCAAATCGAGAAGAAAAAAAATTAAAACAACAAAAGAAAATACTCCCTTCGTTTTAAATTAAACGTGTAGTTTGACTCGCCATGAAGTTTAAGTAAAAAAGAAAGATTTTTGAAATTTGGGGTCTTAAAAGCTTAAAAGGGCAAACTTTGTGGGGTTATGACTTTTGTGTGGTTATAAAAACTTTTCGTTAAGGGTAAAATGGGTAAAATGAGGAGTTTAAAGTTAAATTATTTTTAAATTTAAAAATATGTCATTTATTTTAAAACTGACTAAAAGGGAGAGTACCTCATTTAATATGAAACGGAGTGAGTAGCTATATATCTTACCACATGATCAGTAATTAAACATAATTGGTGCTTTCCCTTGTGGCTGACTCATTTTCATGTTTTGATGATGCTTTGTAACTTTGCTTTTCTTTTCTCCGTCATTGTTTAGTCCATTAAGATTCAAAGCTTAGATCTTAAAGTGTCATTAATGAAATTAGGCGAACAAGCTAGCCTGTAACTTTTCACTTTAATAGGCTGCTGTGACTAAGTTTGGAGCATGATATATATATAGCATTTCTACATCAATCTGTCTGTTGCTAGTGTTTTGGTAAATGAAAGGTAAAAAAGCATCTTCTTTGAGGATTGGCTTTAATTCTTTAGAATGAGTTCAGTAGAGGCAAAAGGCCAAATAACCTACTCAGTTTGTCACATATACAAAGACAATATGATAAGTAGATGTGAGTGAGAATTTTAAGTTTAATGAAAGCAATCGCATAAAAAATATTTACACAATTAGGTCAGGTATAGGTAATTATAAGTAAATTTTATGATAAGTATTACTTCCTCTATTCAAATGTATGGGGCAACATTACTATTTGGGGAATCAAAGAGGTTCTTCTTTGACCACGCTTTATTAAATATTCTAAATTATTAATAATTATTTATGACTTTGAGTATCTTATATGTAATCTCCACAAATGTAAATTTCATTGTCAAATTTTTAAAGAATTTATACGAATTGAAAATTAAGTATTTTGATCTCGGTATTTGTACGGGTTCAAATTTGAACAACCACGACCGTCGATGAAGTACGACGAACGATGAGGTCCTCGTAATTCGACATCCTGCAGAGGACGACCGTAAGGCGAACACGAGATTGTGCGACCCTTGTAGTAGTGCAGGCCCATCAGGAGACATCACGAATATTCTTTCAAACATTCCCTATAACTTATCTTTTATAGCTTTGGGGGGGGTGGGGGG
>MU702461.1:5579-50934 GCA_026770625.1 Nicotiana glauca | reverse complement strand
CCCCCCCCCCCCCCCCCAACCAAGTTTTTTTTGACAGAAATCTAGCACTCTAGCTTTGATATCTTTGCAAGGAAATTAGCTTTTCTATAAGCTTATGCGAGAAAGTTATACGGTGGAATAATTGGTATTTGGTACATTGCAATTCCTTTTTGTTATCAGTGGACACGAGGGATAACTAGATATCGAAAGGTCTACAACTTCTGCAACAATCCATACAGTTGGACCAGCAAGCAATGATGTTCCAAAATAAAGGATAGGGGGACAGTATGATTTTATTTTATTAAGGTACTATGGGATTTTTGAAATGAAAGAAATAGCTGGGTGAAATAGCGTTAACTGAGGGAAATAAGCTAATGCATGGACTGGGTAAATAGTTTGGACCGCATGAGTAAAAGAAGTAAATAATTTGGGCTAAACATTAAAAGGAGAAATAATTTGAAATTAATGGATATAAAGTAAAAATTTCTCAAAAAAAAAATATGACACTTTTGGGGGTGATGCAACACTCGTTAAACTTGAAATTCAACCCATGGGCCAAGTAAGGGCAAAAATTCAAGATTATCCACTTTGAGGGCTAGTTGTGTACTTCATCCCCTCCCAAGCCCCAAAACTGTTGTCAAACCAGAAAATTTTGCCACGCCAGAAAATTCAAAAACCTTGAAAGAGTATAAAGAGCAGCACGCTGAGCCAAATTCAAATTCCAAGTGTACACACAAATTTTGGACATTTAATCAATCAACCAATCATCCTCATCAATTAATTGAGCAAAATTTAGAACAAGAAAATGAATGCAACAGCTATTGGCAGCATAAATTTAATCAGAAGATTACATTGATATAGATAGTGCAAAATTAACGTTTTATCTCCTATATTATCTTTGCCCATCAAGGGCAGTAACAACAACAAAGGCCAGTATTCTTGTAGCCATCTGCAACCATGTTTACCAGTCTGTTCTTCACAAACCACCGAATATATCACCTTGCATCCAAGCTGTTAACCAATTCTCCGTAGTTTTTGGCATTCACCTTCTGAGAATTTCACCGAATATAAACTACCCTGAGAATTTCACGAAAATGAGAATATTTGGCTGTGTGAGAATTGAAGCACTATAAAAACTTTCCATGTATGTAAATGTACCTAAGTACAAGTATAATGAAAGAGGGGGGAGGCGCGTTATATGTCAGATCAAAACATCAAATTTAATTGGAGAACTATGGATGGAACTTGATTCGAGATCTGGGGAATGAATGAAAAGATCAACAAATACGGAGAATTAAAGAGCAGAATAACTGAGACATGGAAACAAAAATAAAAGAAAAGGAAATGAATACCTTATCAAAAAATTGTGTTGATGTATGCATACAATTAGCACATTCAGCTATCTCTGTTTTTAGATCTTCTCGATTTCTTGATATGATTTTCAGATTTCAATTTTTCCGAGTAGGGCACTAAGTTATCAGTCTCAAGCACTTCAACAGGCCTTTTGTTGCTTATGCTCTTTTCAGTAACACTGCAGTATCAGAAAAATGTATGAGGTAGAGTGATAGAGTGAAATAAATGAATAAAATTATACAGCTTGCAAACCTATCAGCTTGAGACTCTTCTGCCTTCCTCTCCAACCATTGAACACTTCCCGTATTAGTTGGAATTAATGACCCACATACATGCAGCATCTCTTCATCAAAACTACAATAAAAAACCACGATATCAGGATAAAGTTATCCAGGAAACTTATAATAAAAGGCAGAGCTGAAAGAAGGAGCAAAAAAACAATGAAATGCATTAGCAGAACCATTGTAAGGATTACTATCTAACCACAATAACAATTCCAGAACCGGAACATGCAATTTAGTAATCAGTAAATCATTTGTAAGCACAACCAACAAGTTAGGGCCACCATAACTCATGGAAAGTACACAAGAATAATTTTGAACACAGACAAACCAAGTTCTCTTGGTCATGAAAGAACATCCACCCATGTCAGGAAAAACTAAATCCCACAAGTGACTTCACCAGTTCACCATGCATCTAAGATAATTGATGGAAGCAATAGAAAAGTAATTCAAAAAGAGAAAGAAAAGGAACATAGTTCTGATGACATTAACTTCACTTCCAATGGAGAACCACTTATATTAAAAGCTATTTCATTAAGTCATTAAACAGACACAGGGGAAGGTATGTTCAAGGCGTAGAATAAACATCACCGACGAGCAAATGTTCTAACCCCATTAAGAACAACCCAGTTTTTGGAACGATGCAGCAAACTCGCATTTCAATGTATTCATATATCATGCATGTTGTGCTCTTTGTTTTACATCATGATTCAGGCCTAAATGCACATAATAATTCTTAACTATTTCTCTCCCTACCTTTGAATCTTTTCTTCTTTTAAGATCAAGTTACATTCCCCGATATAGAACCTCAACGAAGAGAAAAAAGTCCAATCATGAGAATTTTTAAAGACGACCAAACTTTTTTTTTTAAAAAAGTTGAAGACAACCCTGAACCAAAAAGCATTTCAACCCTGCATCTCAAATACAACAAAAAGCATGTCTGCACCTTGCAAATAATGTGTTTTCGTCTTGAAAAGGAACACAAGAGGCTTGTCTTTAAGCTAGACGACCAAACTTCACAGAGATAATGAACATATTTTTAACCCTGCATCTTCACTAATCTCCTCCAGCAACTAAAGCTTTATATATTAGATACAACCTTTGTACTCTGTCAGTGCCTAACATCTAGGAAAAGCAAAGAGAAAAGACCTATGAACTTTCTTAAACGCATTTTTGTGTCATAGTACCAAAATTGCCAAGTTATTTTAGCGCAACCGTGTGGAGGATCTACTTCTGTCATTCCTCTATCGTTATATGTACTTTATCAGCGAGAACATTTTACTTCGTGAACCAAAAGGTTAGCTGAAGAAGAGGAAAGACCTGCATGATCTCAAAATCTAGATGCTACCTTTGAAGTAGACTGGTATACCTATATGACATGCTACTGGACATAAATAACTGCACATATGCTGCTAGTTACTGCATATGCAAATGGAAGGTCTGACAGGTTGATTCATTGATTGGTTGGTCTCCCCATCAGCATAATGGCTTCCAGAGTGCTTGGGTTATCTTCATCTGAAGAACCATAGTTCCGAAAAATAGATAGCTAAAACATTGTTGACAACTTTTAAATACATCCATGGGAGGGGAAATAGGACAGAGTGGCCATGGGTTTTTGTCATAACTGCAGTTGTGCAAGTCGCCTGGTCTCAAGTTCAAAGGCTTGCTCTTGCATTAAATATTTCCAAAGCTATTTCTTTTGGTAGTAGATACACTATTCATGTTATGGAATGGTAAAGGATAAGAGTCAACAGACTAGACCATCTAGAAATGGAACAAACTTGAATCAACCTTATATCCTACAAAACGCCTGTTTATCTTGTCTTTTGAAGGGTGAGTACTTAGAAAAGATTGATTATTATGCATTACCAGCTTGGTACTGTTTATTAATAAAACATAACCTTATAAAAAAAGGTTTTTTCTCATGGAGAGCCACTGAACTAAATGGACAATTTAAAAAGGTGTGCCCGTGGATCATCGAGACCAAAAGTAACCGCTACTTGTTGCTAGTGTCTAGAAGTCCTCTGCAGCCAGAATGAACTTGATATATAATTTAATCACAAAACTGATAGAGAAGAAAGGTAACAAAAAAATGTGACCGTTCATATTTTACTTCATAATATTGTGGCTAGGCATCATAAGGTTGAAAATTAATTCAGAGTGCTGAATAAAGAAAAACGACAATAACATCTTACCTCTTGACTAAGAATCGGAGAGTAGTTCCCACTTTGATCCTATGTTTCTTGTCATGTCTGCTGATATAAACTTCTTTCCCATGTTTCTACGAAAAGAGAAAAAATCCTCAGAAAAATCAGTATCAAATCTAGATCTCAGTTCAAGGTCTCATCAGTTCAAGATGCTTACAATTTTATATTTGAAATCCTCTCGAATGTCTTCATCTGCTATGAAGGCAGAAGCAAAACCAAGAACAATTATGTGAATAGACTGCTGGCCAACTTTAACGACCTCACCTTCTGAAATGATTAAAATAAAAGAAAAAAAGCCAACCCAAAAGAAGTTTCAATCTCACATCTATTACTTTCACTCTTAAGTATTTATTTATTTATCTCCGGGTGGGGAGTTGAGCCTTGAGTTTCTGGAATAAAGGAACAAAATAATGAAGGTGGTGAAGTTAAGACAACTGCCATCACTTTAGCATTTTATTAAAGCGTGGAAACTAAAGTACAATTTTATCAAAAAAATCATATACTGCGTTTGATCCACATACACACATGAGAAGAAGTTGCAGGAGTACCTAATAACATTTCTGGCTTTGGATAAAAAAGTAGCATTTTTGCTTCAAATCTCACACCAAAATAAGGGTGAATTCCTGGAAGAATTTTAGCCAAACTGCTACTAAACTTTGGCTCATAAGTCAATACCACACCATCTAAAGCTTCATTGAACCTGTAAAGAAAAGGGAACCTAATGAACAAACGCACCCAACAAACAAGTGGAGTAAAATTCCAAATACACTCAAACATCAAATTCCTTAGTGATAACAGGCGAGCGGAGACAAGAAAGAGAAGAAAGAATATATTGACGCATTAAAAATTGGAGCTGTAAAATAGCAGGATTGACAGCCCAAAGCAAAACAGACAGCAAAAGGAAGGCTATCAGCTACCTCCTGAAATAAACTCAACACTCCATCCAACTGACTGAACAAGCTGAAAAATAAATGGGATACACAATCCATTTACAATCAATCATTTAATTAATCAGTTAGGCATCAACCCCAAACTAATTGCAGAGATGTAATGTATCCTCTTTCCCATTTAACAGGATATAGCGCATGTCTAGTTGAGCACGTCCTAACGAAACCAATGTTTAGAGGATTTGTCATATTATGACTACTTTTATGTTGTCACTCAACCAACCACAACACTCCTCTATACGAAGCTCACATTGACAGAGAGCAACACAAGCCCTCTTCAAACAAGAAAATAGCATCGCCTAAACGTATATAACAAACCCTCTATTCAAAAATGCATCATTAGCTAATTAACTTTACACCAACAATCCAGCATGGCCAAAACCTTCAGATACCAAAAAAGTGATATTTTTTAAGGTTCATCATATGAAACCTTCAATTTTACATAAACAAAAATAGAAAATAGAAGTGAAAAGGATAATGGACAATTACTTGAAAAGAAGAGAGCTGAGTTCATGATAAACAGTGTCCATGACATTTTTGGCCTTCTGTGGATGTAAATACACAACCAAATTCGCTCTACACTCTTTCAATGCCTCCATTTTATTGATTCAACAGATACTTTGATGCCAATTTTGTGAATGACAGGGGTGTAGAAATTGGGAGCAATGGGTTTTTTTACATAAACCCTAGAATCCTAGCAAAGTGTATACAAGTTTGTAATATTATAACTTTTATCCTTGAGGTTTGATAAATAGCACTTAGACCTCTTTATTAGTGTTCGAAAAGTGTCCGACCTTTTCAAAAAAAAATGTAACAGTTAAACTTTTTTTTCTTGGTATTTGGTTAAAAATATTATTTGCAAATAGTTGAAAAGAAAATTGGCTGAAACTTCTTCAAATTTGAGTCACCTAATAATTATTAAGGCATGCTAGAATATGATACTTGGCTAGCGGACTCTTGATAACGAGAGTTAAGAACTCAAATTCCTTCCATCGCAATAGAAGTGTCAAATGAGTGGGTTGAACTGAATACGAGTAAATGGATATATTCAGTAAATGAATTCGTAAAAACTACCTAAAATTTACTTAGACTAATAGTCTATTTGGCCAAGCTTCTCAAGAGGCCAAAAGTGCTTTTTCCCAAAAGCACTTTTTTCCCCAACTTAAGGCCAAGTTTTTTTTGGGAAAAAAATTGCTTTTGGGAAGAAGCAGAAGCAGTTTTTGAGAAGCAAAAAAATAGCTTCTTCCCAAAAACAGAAGCAGTTTTGATTTTTCTTCTTACCAAAATATCCTTAACAAAATATAGTATACAGCAAAATAACCGTTAAACATAATACATAGGATATTAATGTATAAGTATTTCTTCTTATTTTTAGGATAACTTTCTAATATATAATGACTTTAGGGGTGAATGCTTTTATATTTGTTGAATGATTTTTAAAATATTTAACTTATATTAAAAGAATTATGTACTTTTTAATTTTATTTTCATATTTTACTTAAATAAAATGAGAAGATTTAACCATTGCTTGTAATAACAAATTTTTGAGATTATTTACTTACTTATAATATTAACTATTAAATAAATCTATTCATGTCTTTATTCGTAATTAGATACTTAAAAGCACTTTCTCAAAAGCTTGGCCAAACACAAATTATTGTTACAAAAGTATTTTTTAGAGTGATTAACCAAACACAAACTGCTTATGTCCAAAAGTACTTTTTTTCAAAAGCATTTTTGAAAAAAGCACTTCTCAAAATAAGTTGATTCCAGCTTGGCCAAACAGGCTATAAGATGGAATATTAGGGAAAAATATTTTTCTATGAATAATTCGAGTTTGAAGCAAAAACAAAATATAGACAAGAATAAAGTGAATTTAAATTTCAAGCAAAAACAAAATATAGACAAGAATAACTTCTTATCTTGTAATATAAATATACAATATATTTCTAACTAGAAATAACTAGTAAAACTTTTCGAATTTAGAACATTGACTTTTTATATTCACAAATCTTAAGGAACAAAACTAAGCTAGGAATCAACCAATCTAAATTAATGCAGAAATATTGTTTGAATATATAAACTGCACAAAAGCATGAAATGACATTGGTTTACATATCAGCGGATGCAAGAAATGATTTTTAAGTAGTTGGATTTTTTAGCCTAAAGAATTTTTTTTGAGAAGGAAAAAAAATATTCATTTCATGCTTTTGTTTGATGATAAAAATAATTTCTGACCACTTAGGTCAACTGTCATCATATTCATTCTCTCCTCCCACTTGAAGTGGGATATTATCTGCTTTGAGTTAAGTCCGTGCGATTTTCATGCGAAACTTTTGTTTACATACACTAACAATTCTTTTTAATAATAAATATCTGCAAATCCCGCACCTTAAATATCAGCTACCTCCTGAAATAAACTCAATACTCCGTACAATTGACTGAACAAGCTGAACAAATAAATGGGCTACACAATCCATTTACAATCAATCATTCAATTAATCAACTACATATCAATCAGAAACGCATTTAACAATACACCCCGATGACCATATAGTGCATGCCTAGGTGAGCATATCCTGTCGAAGCCAATATTTAGAGGATTCATTTATCATATTATGACTTTTTCTTTTTTGTTGTCTTAACCTACCACAACTCTCCTTTATGCGAGTTCGGAACTGGATATCAAAGCTCACATTGTTAGGAGTGGTGGTAACATGAGCTTCAAAAGTTACATTCAAATTTGAAGATGCTGAGTCAGTTTATTCTAGCAATATAAAGGTACTACTCATGAAGCCCAATGTACCACCACTGTTAAAACACATATGCAGAGTTCTACACAAGCCCTCTCTCTTTTATTGTTAGTCTTCAGAAGCCCATCTTCAAACAAGAAGATTGAGCATTACCTAAAAGTATATTATAAACCAATGCATCATTAGCTATTTAACGTAACACCAAGAATGCAGCATGAACAAATTTTTCGGATTCATTTAGATAAATTCCAAAATCTGTAACTCCAAAGGATAAAGAAAGATTACTTGAAAAGAAGGGAGCTGAGTTCACGATAAACAGCGTCCTTGACCCTTTTAGCCTTCTGTGGGTGTAAATATACAACCAAATTCGCTCTACACTCTTTCAATGCCTCCATTTTATTGATTCAACAGATACTTTGATACCAATTTTGTGAGTAACGACTGGGGGTATTAAAAACGAATTTTGGGTTTTTTCCATAAACCCTAGAAACCTAGAAAATGTATGTATAGATAGAAGTTGTAATATTATAACTTTTTTCCTTGAGGTTTGAAAATTAGCACTTAGACCTCTTTAGCGTTTGAAAAGAAGTCCCGACCTTTTCATAATTACAAAAGATCCCTCTTTAACAGTTTTCCATAACTGGAAAACGTTTTTCCTCGGTATTTTGATTTTAAAATAAATTTTGCAACAGATGGAAAAGGTTTTGGTAAAGACTTCTTTTCAAATTTTGAATCAAACGTCACTTAAAAATTATTAATGTTTAAGCAATAAATGCACCGTGATCAAGATATGGCTTAAGATTTAGTATCTTCTGATAGAAAAAAATTAGGGTAAATTTCACAAATGGTCATATAACTATGACTTTTTTTTTCATCAAAATCATATAACTTTATTTTTTTCCACAATAATCATCAAACTTTCACTAACTTACACAAAAATTACAGTGGAAAACACAATTTTTTATATTATTTTTTCTTATTTCAGGTTTTTTTATTTTTTATTTTCAGTCTAATAAATAATAACTCAATTAGAATAAATATATATATATATTTTTCGCCGCTCTAAAAAATAATAGCTGATAAAGAATATATATTTATATAATGTACATATTTTATATATTTATTGGCTAGCGAATAACAATTAGTTTCGACAGAATAGTCAATTTTATATTTTTTCCTTAAAATAGGAATGACCCAACTCAACGTGACTCAATTCCTATTTACATAAATTAAATTAATATTAAACTTGAACCCTTCTCTCACAAAAAATTTAGCGTGGAATACATGAGATTCTAACAAACAAAAAAAAGGAAGAAATAAAATAATTATACAACACTTAGAAAAATGCTATCAATTTGAATGAGTATCTCGAAAAGAAAAAAAAATTATAGAAGTATTGTGTTTTGAAGGATTTATTTTTTGTATTATTTTAATTTTTATATATGGTTGTTGCATTGGGTAAGTCAGGCCGAGTTGGGTTATTCCTATTTTAGTTGGATTATATTACTTATTTATTTAAAAAAAAAATTATGGAATAAGAAAATACCATTAAAAAGTTGTGTTTTGCGTGAGTTAGTAAAAAATTTATAATTTTTGTATAAAAAAACATAATTCTAAGACTTTAGTGGAAAAAATCATACTTATATGACTATTTGTAAAATCTGCCCTTTGAATTTACTATCGTACTAATTTATTTGAACATGATCAAAATTTAAAAAATAAAAGGCAGACAACCTTCCTTTTTTTGAGTTAACATGAAGGGCATGATACTTACAATGTAGATACATGTCTTTAACATCCCTGGATGGATATGATACCGAACTCTAACAACGAGAGCCTTAGGTCTTTGTCGGGGCCGATGCTAGTAGTTAAATTTAATATTTAAAAAGTTTAAAATCGAAGCCATATCCAGTTAAAAAAAGACAGAGTACCGTAACATCCATCAAAGGGATCTCGATCGAGACAACGATTCCCATGTTCATAGTTCGAAAGGTAGTGAATCCCAAAAAAATTATTTGAACCTAAATTCAGACTAGACGAAAGCTTCCTTACCTAATAGGCTGCAACTGCATTCTCTTGCCAAAAATTATGCTTGACGGGCGGGACCGTTAGTTGGAGCATTAACAACATGCATTCATGAATAACATCATTATAAATTTTATTAGTCTCATGTTCAGATTATTTCTATTGAATCTGCTTCTAGCTCCAATGATTGAAGATTCAAAGCGCAGACAGTCCTCAAGCTTTGCCGGATAGTTCAATGAGTTATTGTTCATTAATACTACTATTTACTACTACTACTACCTAATAAAATTCCTGACGGGGTGTTAAATGTGTGAATTGAGCTGAATGTAAGCAAGTAAAATGGATAGGATTTTTATATGATTAAAATGTTTATTTCTTAGTTAAATACTTTTTTCATTTAATTTTATGTGACTTTATTTGATTAAACATGAAGTTCAATCGATTTTTTCTTCAAAATGATCTAAAATATGTCTCCTTGGTTATAAAATTATATTATTAAGAATAAATTGAGAATTTTAAATTTTAAATTATTTTTAACTATAAAAAAATTAAAATAAATTAAAAATTATATTACATAAAATAAAATGGAGGGAATACTAACATTTAAATTACTGACATATACTTTGTCAAGAAAATCCATCATATTCTTATTTTTTATCTTTTTGAAATTATAGGAACACTCCACTCAAAGATTTAAGCCTGTTCATTTTATTTTTCAAATTTTATAACATTTTTATTATATATTAGTATTATTCAGAAACGGCAGTTGTGGTGTACGAACATATTCAAACATTTTAAGGGTAAATTGATAACTCTATCCATGCCTTCTTAGAGGGACACATATGCTACAAATTAATTTGACAAAACCACAATTACATTCATGTTATAAAATAAAAGCAATTTAGTAACATGAACGAGAAATAAAAGCAATTTTGTAAAACATGAACAAGAAATAGAGATAGAGAGAAGGAAGATATTTTCTTCTTCAATTGTGTGTATTTTCCTATCTATTATAAGGTCTTTATATAGGCATAAAAAATGAAGAGAGTATGTCATGGAATATGTCATTGAATATGGCATTAAGCATTTGAGATGAAGATCATGGAAGAAGAGTAGACATCCACCATAATATGATATTTATCATAACACTCCCCCTTGGATGTCCATAGATAATGTGCCTCATTAAAACCTTTCTAGGAAAAAACCCTATGGGAAAAATCCTAGTGAAGGAAAAAAAGTACACATGTTTAGAAATACGCCTTTTGGTTATCTCATTAAAAACCTTGTAAGGAAAACCCAGTGGGACAAAACTTTGTAAGGAAAAAAAAGTACAACTCATATTAACTCCCCCTGATGAGAGCATCAATTCACATCCCAATTTTGTATATTAGTTTCTTGAAGGTTGACGTCGGTAGAGATTTGGTGAACAAATCAGCCAATTATCACTTGAACGAATCTGTTGCACATTGAAATCACCGTTCTTTTGAAGATCATGTATGAAAAATAACTGTGGTGAAATGTGTTTTGCCTTAGCTTCTTTTTATGAATCCTCCATTCAATTGGGCTATGCATGCTGTATTGTCTTCATACAAAATTGTGGGTAGTTTGCAACACTTCAAATCACATTTGTCTCGAATAAGATGTATTATAGACCTCATTTCTCGACTTTCTTCATGAATATCAATTATTTCAGCATGATTAGATGAAGTAGCCACGATTGATTGCTTAGTCGATCGCCAAGATATGGCAATGCCTCCAAATGTAAACACATAGCATGTTTGTGATCAAGCCTTGTGTGTGTCAGATAAATACCCCGCATCGGCATAACCAATAAGATGGGGATTACAATCATTGTCATAAAATAAGCTCACATTGGTAGTCCCATTTAGATAACACAATATGTATTTGATTTCACTCCAATGTCTCCTTGTAGGAGTAGAGCTATATCTTGCTAAGACATTAACTGAAAATGTTATGTCACGCCTTGTAGTGTTAGCAAGATACATTAGTGCATCAATTGCACTAAGATATGGTACTTCTAGACCAAGATGTTCTTCATTATGTTCATGAGGTTGGAATGGATCTTTATTTATATAGATGATCTCATATCCATCGGGGTACTAAATATGTGCTTTATCCATATAAAATCGCTTTAAAATCTTTTTAGTGTATGTTGATTGATGGACAAAAAAATTCATCTTTTATATACCCAATTTGTAGACCAAGATAAAATTATCTTTCCAAGATCTTTCATTTTAAATTCTTTCTTTAAATAGTCTACTGCTTTAGGAAGCTTTCCGGGATTTCTAATGATATTTGCATCATCAACATACACGGAGATTATAACAAATTCAAATCCAGATCCTTTTATAAAGATACAAGAACAAATTGAATTATTCTTGTACCCTTCTTTCGTACTCACACAGGCGATTGTACCATATACGCTATGATTGTTTCAATCCGTATAAGGATTTTTGAACCTTTATTTAATAAATTTCTTGAAAATATTAATATGCTTCAGAACAATTTAAATCCTTCAATGATTTTCATTATACGCATATCAAGTTTTCATGTATTGTCAGATTAAAACCTGAGATGATTATATCCACCATAAGAGAACATGTCTCCACATAATCAATGTGAGGATATTTACTAATTTTCTTGTGTCACAAGTCGTCTTTATGTCTATCGACTTGAACTTTTTGCACAAGAATATATTTATACCTCCATTGGCTTTATACTTTCAGGTATTGGGACTATCCGTCCAACTTCACATTTTTCAAGTGAAGTTAATTTTCATTGCGTATTTTTTATTTGGCCAATCATTTATCTGTCCAAATTTCATGACAGATTTGAGCTCTAGATCCTCGTCAATATTAATAATATTGAGCGTTACGTTATGCTAACAATATCGTCGACGATCATTTTATATCGGTTTCATTATTACCCAATAAAGACATAACTTATTAAGATCTTTTTATCTCATTATTATCAGGTACCTGAGCCACTCCCACGAGGTCTTATGAAGTGTAATGTCGTAGTGCTCTTCTAGAGCACTTGCCTCGTTATTATGATCATCTTGAACATTTGCCCTTCTTCTTCATGGAGTTTTATCTTTGGAACCGGTTGGTCTATTAAGCTTCATGTGTGCCATAGACTATGTCCCTCATGTACTTTATTCTATTTGGAGCATTAGCAGCTGAAATATGACATTTAGCCTTGGATCAACAAATGCGTCTGGCAATAATTTATACATTAATTATCAATTGAACTTCAAGTTCATATTTTCTTATACGAGGATCTATATGTATTCATAATAATTCATTTCACGTATCACTTTCTCAGCTGTCTATTTTTTCCCCCTAATGTTGGGATTACCAACACATTTCCCGACCATCTTTGGAAACTCATCTTTGTGCATTGTGGTGGCATAACTAAATCATATAGCACATCCATATTTTTATATAGAAATTATTTGGTTCCTGACCCTGAACCGATTGTGATAGGGAGAAATTTTCATAACTTGTCTAGATGCGTACAAGTACTGCAGTATATTAAATAATACATCTCATACCAAATTTCGTTTTTGAGAGTTTTGTTCTCATAACCAATGATTTAGCTATAATTGGAGGCGTACAATTTCTGCTAAACCAACTTGGATTTAAACCAGTATTATCAAGATAAATCATCATAATTTATATTTTGGAACTGTGCTCTAATAATTTGAGCAAACAATCTTGCAAAAGCCAAACTGCAAGTTGATAACAAATGCACATATGACCATAGAATAGATGCATCTATTAAAATCATTTAATAGTAAACAGTCCACATGGCAGGTGACTGGGCCCATATATTTATCACCTTTTATTCGTTTAAGAAATCAAGGGATTCAATCCTAATCTTAACTGGTTTATCATGAGAATAAGCAGCACAAGAGAATTCTTAAAGAATCTTTTATTCTTCGATATATGCCAATGTAATTCTCAATTAGTTTTTCGCAACATAATTGAACCGGGATGGTCAACCGGTCATGCCAACTAATATTTATTTTAGTAAACTTCTAGTTTACTTGTGGCATATGATTACAGCATCATTCTTATATTTGTGTAGTACAAATAGAAAGAAGATCGGGTAACCTTTCATATTTGCCCGGTATAATTATAGAAATATGAAGATATTCAATCTTCATTTCATTTATAGTCTCAATATGCCAACCACTTTGATTTATACATTTGAAACTCAAAAAGTTTCTTTTGAGACTTACTACCACCAATGCCATGAATAATTTTATTTATTCGAGTAGTAAAAAAATCGCTCTTTCGGAGCTCTCAATAATTTGGTACTACAAGATCTTTTGTGACACCATCCATATGGTGAATGTCTTCTTCACGGAGAAAATCATATCATAATAATTGTCATGGTCAAAATCGTCATAAGCAAAATTATTTCTTGCTTTAATTTTACCTTTAATAACCTTTTATAAGACATGACAAAATAATTTTTGGTGTACCACATGTACGCGACCAATGATATATTCATGTAACCACACAATAATATTTATTCTCTTTATTTCACTCAAACATCCCTTAGAGATGAGTTGTGTGATATTCATCTGATCATGAATTGCATGTCTTTATTGCTTTATCACATATTGCCACATTCACCTTTAGGAATGGGTCTGCATTCTTAATGCTTATCACAAGTCACATTCTCTTCAAGGAATAGATCATAATTAGCGATGTGCTTTATACCAATTTGATAGTAAATATTTTCTTTACATTTTGAAGGACTTATTTTTTAGAACCTTTGTTGTTCTCCTTTTATAATCATTGTGGTGATTATTATTATTTGGAACGCTCTCGTTCATTGTTCAACCACTTGTCTTCGTTTAGACTTATTATGCACTGCTACCACATTCACTTCAAGAATGGAGCTAATCTAGTGGGACAATATTCATGCCTTTTCATGAAAAATATATTATTTTTCTTTAGTCATCATTATATCATCAATATGGTACAATGGGACTCAAACCCAATGTCTTACATATAAAAAGGCATGTTAGGCCATAATAAATTGGGACTGAAACCCAACTCGTATCATTGTGGAGCATCAAGACTTGATCCCGATGTCTTATCCTCAATCAATGGCATAATAGGCCAAACAATATTGAAATTCATTCTCAAGCCTTAATTCCAATCATATGCCAAGAAAGTTGCACACAACTAATTTGTAACTTAGCAAATTAAATTTATTTTCTTAAATAAGTGTGCAAATCTCAAATCATCATAAATCTTTATCAACTATGGATCATAAAATTATTGTCATAATATTTATTGAGCATCTCTCAAAAATATTGGTGTTTTCGGGTTATACCCTACCTATTGGATTTGATTGAACACCATTACTTTCCTTCACTCAATTCAACCAAATAATTAGTGAATAAATTTATCAAAAGTACAACATATAGTTAATAACACATATATAGTACTAATACATAAATTCAGCATTTATATTTCCTGAAAAGTGACATTATAGATAACAACTTACCAATTGTAGCTTATGCATCATTCATATAAAATACTTGAAAATCGTAAGTTAATAGCAGACATCAAGTAGATCATGGATACTCGAAAATACCTCTTCTAGGAGTCATACTAATCATTGTTGCTTTCAAATGATACAATCATAAATTATGAAGTATACTTTCTCAATAGCTGGTTTGTTTTCCAAATTTTAAAGAAGTAATTAATCTACCTAGATAAAGATATGAAAGTATTTCTTGTTTTCTTCAAGATGATTTATGCTTCTAATTAGTATGGCCAATTTTTCTTAATTCCTTTTTTTTTTACTATATGCAAGGGAAAAAACCCAAAAGGAAAAAATATTCATCCAAGTAAAAGAAAATATTAAAAGCGGCGGGACAGACTGAAGATAGTTAACATATAAATATGCATAAGACAACTTATATAATATATCCTTGGTTACCATGACATGCATCATATCAACAATTAACTGCTACTATGATTTTTACATATAGAACTTCGAAAATTGCATTCCATTCATGTGATATAAAAGATGTAATATTAATATGTGCTTATGCAATATGGGTATAGTACCAAGTTGTGTGCATTTGAGATATTAAAGGAATGACAAGTATATGATAATCACACCTTCTTACGTTTCATTACTTACCATATGTAGTTTTCTATTTACATCTAACCATGAGATGATATGTATGCCTTCTAATTGCAATCTTTCCGGATGTAGAATTTTTTTTTGTAGATATATATACAATTGGTTAGAGACTCGTGCTGATAACAAATTATAAAATAAAAGCAATTTAGTAACATGAACAAGAAATAAAAGCAATTTTATAAAACATGAACAAGAAATAGAGATAGAGAGAAGGAAGAGATTTTTTCTTCAATTGTGTGTATTTTCCTATCTATTACAAGGCCTTTATATAGGTATAAAGAGTGAAGAAAATATGGCATGGAATATGTCATTGAACATACAAAATATATCATTGAATATGTCATTAAGTATTTGAGATGAAGATCATGAAAGAAGAGTAGACATCTACCATAATATGATATTTATCATAACAATTCAGCTATAGTAGTAGTTAAGTCTGCCCTAACTTCTCTTTTATTCGTTGTTCAAAGACCCATCTCTGTATGTGAGTATCTCAACTTTCTTCTAAGTTATTCTCTTAAATGTAAGTTACTCGCTAGACTTATGGGTATTCGATCTTCTGTTCACTACCCTACTAGTAATTTCCTTCAATATCTAGAGCAATAATTAATTCTTGTTACAGTAACATTCTTCGTTTAGAAGAAGATTTTTGGAAGCTTAAATCTCGGATATCTTGGCTAAACGATGGTGATGCAAATACTAAGTTTTTCCACATGACTACTCTTTAAAGAAGAAGAAAAATAGAATTACTATTTTACATGATACAGTGGGCAATTGGACTTTTAACACTAATGACATTCATAGGCAAATATTTTATTACTACCAACATTTATTTGCTACAGATCATACACTTTCTACTTATAATGTTCAGGTTGCTCCTTCTAATATCATGGAAAATACTGACTGTCAAGTCCTACAAGCTATTCCTACAGATGTTGAAATTACTCAAGCCTTGAAGGGATTCAAACGTTATAAGGCACTTGGTCCGGATGGTCTACATCCGTTCTTCTATCTCAAATATTGGAATGACGTGTGCCTTAATGTTATCCAATTTTTCAAGCAAATCTTCACTGATAAGATCATTCCCGCTGACCTTAATCGTACTTATATATGCCTTATCCCAAAGGTCAAGCATGCATACACTATTCAACAATATAGGCCTATAAGTCTGTGCAATACTACTTATAAGTTAATTACTAAAATAATTTTTAACAGGTTTAAGCCACTTCTCTCTAAGATCATAGGACCAACCCAATCTAGCTTTCAACAAGGAAGGAGAGCTTCTGATAATGTTATAATAGTTCTGGAAATTATTAATCATCTTCATAAAATGAAAGGCAAGTCAAGCTACATGCTTCTAAAATTAGGCCTTGAAAAGGCTTTTGATCTGTTAGAGTGGTCTTTCATAAGGAAAACTCTTTTATATTTTAATATTCCAAATTCCCTCACAAAGTTAATAATGTCATGTGTTACCACTACAACTACGTCAATTCTTATTAACGGAACATGTACTTCGTATTTCAATCCTTCACGAGGAATTCGACAAGGGGATCCTTTATCTCGGTACATATTCATAATGTGTATAAAAATGCTCTATCGTATAATTAATCAATCAGTAGCCTACCGATATTTGCAACCTATTAGAATTTCTAAAAATGGTCCCGATCTTTCACACATTTTTTTTGCTGATGATATCATATTACTATCAAAAGTCAATACTCAATGCTGTGTTCTACTTATAATGTTCAGGTTGCTCCTTCTAATATCATGGAGAATACTGACTGTCAAGTCCTACAGATGTTGAAATTACTCAAGCCTTGAAGGGATTCAAACGTTATAAGGCACTTGGTCCGGATGGTCTACATCCGTTCTTCTATCTCAAATATTGGAATGACGTATGCCTTAATGTTATCCAATTTTTCAAGCAAATCTTCACTGATAAGATCATTCCCGCTGACCTTAATCGTACTTATATATGCCTTATCCCAAAGGTCAAGCATGCATACACTATTCAACAATATAGGCCTATAAGTCTGTGCAATACTACTTATAAGTTAATTACTAAAATAATTGTTAACATGTTTAAGCCACTTCTCTCTAAGATCATAGGACCAACCCAATCTAGCTTTCAACAAGGAAGGAGAGCTTCTGACAATGTTATAATAGTTCTGGAAATTATTAATCATCTTCATAAAATGAAAGGCAAGTCAAGCTACATGCTTCTAAAATTAGGCCTTGAAAAGGCTTTTGATCTATTAGAGTGGTCCTTCATAAGGAAAACTCTTTTATATTTTAATATTCCAAATTCCCTCACAAAGTTAATAATGTCATGTGTTACCACTACAACTACGTCAATTCTTATTAACGGAACATGTAATTCATATTTCAATCCTTCACGAGGAATTCGACAAGGGGATCCTTTATCTCGGTACATATTCATAATGTGTATAAAAATGCTCTCTCGTATGATTAATCAATCAGTAGCCTACCGATATTTGCAACCTATTAGAATTTCTAAAAATAGTCCCGATCTTTCACACATTTTTTGCTGATGATATCATATTACTATCAAAAGTCAATACTCAATGCTGTCATTCAATTATCGATGTTCTTACTTACTTCAATCACATTTCGGGTCAAAAATTAAATTTTGAGAAATCAAAAATATTTTTCTCAAAAAAACAACTGCCCTTCTAATAAAAGTTTTGTGCTATAATCTTTGGCAATAAAGGAGGGTTAGTCATTTGAAAAATATTTGGGCTTTTCAATTTTCAATGGACGACCTCAAAACAGTGACTTCCAATTTATGCTTGACAATTTTAAAAATAGGTTAAAAAGATGGAAAACTAAGTTTTTAACTCTAGTAGGAAGAACCACTATTATAAACTCAACTCTCAATTCTCTTCCTAATCATATCATGCAGTATGTTCATATCCCGAACAATATCATTAATAAACTAAATCGTTATCAAAAGAATTTTCTTTGGGGTACTACTGACACAAGAAAGAGATTGCATCTTCTAAAGTGGGAGCAAATTACAACACCTAAAATACAAGGGTTTAGGGATCCAAAACTTGCGAATTAAAAATTATGCCTTGCTTGAAAGCCTAGTCTGGAGAATTTTTCATAATCCCGGAGCTCTTTGGGCAATGACCCTTCTCAATAAATACCTTCGTCAAAAATCTGGCTATGCTACATCTTCAACATGGCGTAATATAACCAAGGGTTGGCATCATTGTCAACAGGGTATCTACAGGAGCTTAGGAACAGGGACATGCATTAATCTATGGTATGACCCATGGATTAGGACGAGTACAACTCTAAGGTTCATGCTTATAGGCCCATTACCTAAGTTACACAATACTCATACTGTCTCTACTGTTCTAAAAAATAATACTCGGGACTAGGCGAATTTTGGTTTTGAAATTCCTACCGAGATAGAAATAATAATAAACAACCAATACATCTCCATCTATGCTCAGCAACATGATCAACTCTTATAGTTCCTAAAAACTACTGGAAACTTCACTGTGCAAACAATGTACAAAGAACTTACTGATAATAGCAAATATTATATTGTCATTTGCAATGACTTTCAATGGATGTGGAAACTGCCTGTGCAACCAAAGATTAGAAGCTTTTTATGGTTAGTTCTTCATAATAGACAACAACAACAACAACAACAACTCAGTATAATCTCACTTAGTAGGGTCTGGGGAGGATAGTGTGTTGATCGCGGCCGTCTCAACTCTACACAATGGTAGGAAGAGCGGGTAGCAACAGCTTTTACCCGAATAGTGGTTCGGGATCAAATTTTCACAGGGAGCTTGGAGTGGAGTTGTATTGCCTGTTTAGCCTAGAATTGCGTTTGTACTTCTAATTGCACTTCTAACATTTTTGGGGTTTTTTATACTTAGTACTACTATTGTAATCTAGGATTAAAGCTAAATTATGCTAAAGAGAATATTGCTAAGTTATATTTAATATGGATAAAAGCACTAGGGTCGTGACACTATCTAGGTGGCTAGCTAACAGGTAGAAGTTACTAAGAAGAGATTGATATATTTGGGGCTTATGCTATAACCGTTGCACAATTGTATTCATTCTCACACCTCTCGGTAGAGAGAATGATTTTTCCCAATTGACTCTCGAGAGACCAATTGAGTAGGCCAATTTGACCAAGAAACTAGGGTTCAAGTAGGGTTCTCTCGAGGTTTAACCTGTTAATTGGGACTACCATTCTCATGGGTCCATCCCAATTCCTTATCGGATCAACTTTTAGGGTCATAGACTCTCTTTCTCAAGAAGGGTGAGACCCACAAAGCTTGAATCTGTGTTTGCAACTACAAATTCTAAATTAAAACACAAAATTAACCCAAATAACAAACACCCAATCTCAATCTCACCCTGAAATGCAACACCCATTAACTATCCACACTAGGATTGAGCCACAACCCTAGCTAATGGATTTAGCTAGACATAATTAGAGAAGAAACAGAAGAAATAGATGATGAACTAAACATATTAATTGATTACTAAGTAGAATCTACAATAATGAAGAGTAAAAGTGCCGAAAATGGCAACAATATTGAGTCTCACGAGCGCAGCTCTGTTCAGAAAATTAAAACTTAACCTAAAAAATGATAAAATGTCCTATTTATATCGGACTGAAAAAACTGGACAAAAATACCCTGCGGGGTCAGCGCGGATCGTGCAAAAGATCGCGTAGTCGCGTTGGCTCTTGGACTCTTAAAATCTCATCTCTGAAGTTGGGACCGCGGACTGCACAGAATTGTAACGCGGCCGCGGTGAAAGACGGGCGCGGACCGCGCAGAAAGTCAGCGCGGCCGCGTGGCAGGATGGCCAAATTTCCAGTTCTCTGAATCTCATCCACGCGGACCGCACTGATATGTAGCGCGGCCGCGTGGGACTTTATTTTGCATTTGTGAGCCTCTGAACCTTACTGGCGCGGACCGCGCAGAAGTGGAGCACGGCCACGCGGCATGCACTTAAATTAACCAGCCTCTGAATCTCCTAGCGCGACCGCATGGCATATCAGTGCGGTCCGCGCTAGGTTTTCCTGTTCCTCACTTCACTTGGTCTTTTACATTTGGCAGGTTTCACTCCGTTTTGAGCTGATCTTTGATATTTGTCTCTTGTCGCTCAAACCTGCAATCAAGCGTAACTTGTAAGCATTTTGGGACTATTTTGTGGCAATTTGTAATAAAAGCAATAGCAAGTAGGGGGTATAATCATGTTAATATCCTAACTTATCAACTCCCCCAAACTTAAACCTTTGCTTGTCCTCAAGCAAATAAAATAAGACCCACCCTTAAAAAGGCAATCCAAGAATTTCCAGCCATCCTAAAGACCTCAACAAGAATCAATTGGGAGTAACAATTTCCCTCAATACGAAAGCATCATTAACACATTTTAAGCTTTTGAAAACTATGGATCAAGTGTGACACAAGAGCATCGAGGGTTGTCACATTTCATCAAAGAGCTTTTCTCAAATACCTTGGTCATTGTGGAACCTAAACTCACACATCCTCAACTCTCCCTAAGCGAACCCCACCTTTTAGAGTATTGCATGTTTTTGTTCAAATGGGTTCAACCTTCCCTTAAGCACTTTCTTTGATTCATTTTGGCACACTTTCTTGACTCATTTGAGTAATTCACTTCTTTTCAAGGGGTTTGAGGGACATATTGTCACTCTTCTTTAGGCAATTCAAATTATTTCTCCTTTTTCTACTTTCTTTTCCACGCCTTTTTCACTTTTGTTCTTGATCCCTTTTTATTCTTTTCACCTTGGTCTTTCTTTTTGTCTTGTTCTTTTTCTCTTTTTCATTGCCTTGCCTTTCTCTTTTTACTTTAGTACCTTTTTCCCTTTTTGTTTTCCTTCTTGTCTCTCCCCCCAAACTTTGACTTTGCCATTGCTCAAGGGAAGTGTGGGTGCCAATAGAGGGTAGGAACGGTTATAGGCTTGTAACATTGGTTCATGAAAGAAGAAGGTTTAAGGCTCAAAAGGGTTAACTAGGGATCATTTTGTTGGTAGTCCATGGAATTGTTCATTTTACAATTGGATCAAGTAGAGCCTATAGTCACTTCTCAAGTCAAACTTCACCTATGATTTCGCCTCAGCAAGCACTCGGGGCAAGTTCTAGACCATCGGCTCGAGACTTGGACTCAAAATTCGATTCCTCACCACACATGTTAGGGGATTGCTAAAGATATTGAGTTGAGGGCCCACAACGACCTTAGTTATGATTCAAGCGCACAATGGTCCAACAAGATCACATGATGGTTGTTTGGTCAACACAAGAGTCTCAAGGTGACAACTTTCACCATACCCTAAACACAACATTAAGTCTTTGACCATGGGATCAAAGGCAAATGTGTTAGGCCCAAGTAAAGCTTTGCCTGAGGTACCCTTAACCATGAAATATCAAAAATAAAAGAAAAATAAAAAATAAACTCAAACCCTTAAGAAGGTAGTCACTCCATCTACCATCAGGAAGAGCCACCCGGTTCACACTATACTTCACCTTTGGAAAGAACCGTGGCATTAAGAAAACCAAGGGCTTATTGCAAATGCCAAAAATAAAACCTAAAGGCTACGAGCCTATCTACTAAGCTAAAAGTGAATTTTTTTGTGAAAATAGAGAAATCAAATGAATATGTACAATAGGGGAGTAGAATACACAATGAGGGATGAATATATACCAACAGTGTTTTATATACAGATCAAAAGAGAATAAAAGGTACGAGAAAAGTAGCTAAAATGTAAAGTTATATACAGACCAACTAGAAAATCAAATCATCAAAACATAAAATGCGAATTTAATATGTACAGTCATCCAGATAATCCAAAAAGAAGGACGCACCCCCACGAATAAGAGCTGGCATTGTCCCCAATGCCAACTATACAAATAAGCACAAAAATAGATGAAAGGATATAGAAGGGCTCCCTAAGCCTGGTCTATCTGCATGGGATCCTCAGTGGTCCTCTAGTCCTCTGTACGGGCGGGAACCTCAGACTAGTTCCCGGCCTGCTGCTGCTCTGTTGCTGGGACAGGGTCCCGCTGCTGGACCGATTGAATATCTGGTACTTCACCGAAAGGACCCTCCTGAACATGTGCTAGCTCAATCATTGCATTCCTTTTCTTCTTTGGAGGCCTGGGCTCCTCCTCCTGTTGTGGTCGAGATGCTGCTGGATCTAGGGTTGGCTCCCCAAATAGCAAGTCTAAAGGCATCTGATTTTCCAATAGCTTGTCCACGTCCGCTCTAATCTTCTTCACTAATTCCTTAGACGCCCTTGACTTTCTCATCTTTTTGTGCTCCTTGGCACGCTCCTTGAGAGATTTGCCATGTGAATCTAACACCTTAGTCAAGGTGGCACGAGTGTCCAAAATCTTCTCCTGGTTGGCTAAAAGCTTCTTCAAGGTATCCTCAATTGATTGAGGAATCTGAGCAATGGCTGGTGCTGACTGGGCCTCAACTGAAGTGGCCAATGTGGACAACTTGGATGTTGCAGCTGACATCTAGTTGTTCAAACTGGCTAATGACTGACTCAATTGGTGGGCAGTGAATGGATGAGTCATTGATGATGGGACTACCGGACCAGCTGAGGTACTTGGGCTAGCAACAGAAGAAGGACCTAGGGGCAAAGTCTCACCGGTAGTAGTAGCAGGAATGGTGGATGGCCCGGTAGAAGGCTCTACCATAACTAGCTTCTCAGACTGGCCAGGTGGGGCAGAGGTGGGTGGCTGGTACTTCTTTGACTTTGGGTTGTCTAAACCCAACATTCTATACCATGAGTAGGGAGCCACCGGCTTGGTCTTGACATCAAACCGTTTCTTCTTGACCTCCAGATCCCTAAAGTACATAGACAGTGTGTTGGGAAAAGGGTGGTTTGTGTTCGTCTCCTGTCCTACATCAGAAATGACCCTTGAGATGACATTACCCACATTGATAGGAAGCCCGACCATGATAGATGCCACAAGAATAGCCCGAGCAAGAGGAACTGTATGATCATGGGTAGAAGTGTCAATCCGGTTGCAAACAAAGGTCAACCACCCTCGAGCCTCAAAGTTGAACGTGTTCCTGTAAATCTTCTCTCTGGCTTTCAACCATTTAGGAACAGTGCCTGGAATTTCCAAGTAGTTGGCCAACCACGGTCGCACTTCCTCGCCCATTGCCAACTTAGCATAATATTTCGACTCATCCTCTTCCTTGAATCCTAAGTAGTCATTCAAGGACTTTCCATCAAACATCACCATTTTATCTCTCGCCTTCGTCACCTTCGTGTCTTTGACTATATGAGCAACATTGCAATAAAACTTTCTCACCATGTGTTCATTGGCCTCAATACACCTTTCCTTGAAAAATTCCCAGCCATATCTAGTTCGGAACTCCTTTTGCACATTTGAGTTGTGGGGTAGAAGGTATGTGTTAATGAAAGTTCTCTCCGGGATCAACTTCCTCAAGGGCCACCACTCTCTAAACTTGTGAAATGCCACCTGACTCACGAAATGATCTTCCCAATCCTCAAAGTTTCTAGTTCTATCAACACCCCCGACCTGAGGCTCACCTCCCTCACCATGTCCTGCACTCTCCCCGGATAGTGAAAGTGTGGGGGAGGTGGAGTATTGTGCACCACTACCTGCTGCGGACTCATTAGACGAATCCGAGACTACATTCACTGGTCTTTTGGTTGAGGGTGATGTTGGAGGAGTATCAACTAGGTGGAGGGGGTCGGTTATGTGAGTTGGGACAAACTTTGAGGATATGCTCTTGGATGGTACATACTCACTCCCCGAAGAATGAGAGGCTGCCCTATCAGCAACCCGTATCAGTTTACGGTTTTTTTAATGTTTTCCCAAGCTTGGGGAGTGAGTTTAGATATTCTCTTTCCCTTACCCCCTCGGGAGGCACCACCTCTCCCTGGTTATTGTGTTTGTTTACCGTCTCATTTTTTAACCATGGTCTGCAAAAAATACACGTCTAACATTGTTAGTGTAAGCACATGCAGTGAAATAGATGAATAACACTAAAGGAGGGCACAGTGGATAGCATAACACAGAAGCAGGACACAACAGGATACATGTGCGCGGATCGCGCAAAACAGTCACGTGGTCGCACTAAGGATGCGGACCACGCAAAAGTGAAGTGCGGTCGCGCTTGGAATAAGCCCCAAAAGTCACCTCTCTGAATCTCCCCAACGCGGTCCGCACTGATATGGACCGCGACCTCGTTGGGCCAGCGCGGACCGCGCAAAAATGCGACGCGGTCGCTCTGGTAACAAGTTAAGCACACAAATAAACCAACGCGGACCGCACAGAAATGGCACGCGGCTGCGCTGGGCCATGGATTTGAACTGAGCTAGGATTTTGACAAATTTGTCCATTTTTTTCAAGTTTTTGGGTCCTAGTTGGCCTTACTCAATTATCCTTATATAAAATCATGCTAAGTAGTCAAAACTAACAAGAAAACTAACCTAATCATTAACCCTAAGAAAAATGGGAAGAAAGAAGAAGCTATACTACTGGGAAGCAAACAAAAAGTAAAAATAAAAACTAATTAATGAAATTTGCAAGAAATGTTACCAGGAATTATGAAGAATCACAACACTTGATGCAAACACAGAAGATTAGTCTCAGATGAACAGTAGAAATTAGGGCTCAGGAAGTCAAAATGCAAAAGGGTAAAGTGAGACCTTGGGTCTCTATTTATAGAAAACAGTGGGACCCCATAACTTACCTACCAGCATGGCCGCGCAAAAATGATCACGGATCGCGCTGGATTTATATCCATCACATTGAACCTAGCTTCCCATGCGGACCGCATGAAAGTGTAGCGCGGCCGCGTGAAAAACTTCAGAGAGCATCAAATTATGGTTCTTTCAGTGCGGACTGCGCAATAATGATAACTTCAGAGACTGAAAACACCTTTGCACAAATTAACGCGGACCACACAGAAAGGGCGCGTGGTCGCGTGGCAAACTTCATAGACCTGTTATTTTGTACTTTTATTTTGCACTGCTTCAACATCATCCCTACAACATCTCACAAACCATTAGCTCAAAAGTCCTAGTCTACAAAGAGAATCAAAGAAATAGAAAAAGACATGGGTCGCCTCCCAAGAAGCGCCTGATTTAATGTCGCGGCACGACGGATGTTACCATCATATCACTTCAAATGAATGAGTGCCACCACGTGGCTATCATCAAACTTTCCCAAATAATGCTTGACACGATGCCCATTGACCAGGAATACTTCACCATTCTTGTTTTTGAGATCAAGAGCGCCAAAAGGAGTCACAAATACCACTTCAAATGGACCACTCCACTTTGACTTGAGCTTTCCCGGAAATAACCTCAACCGGGAGTTGAAAAGAAGAACCATGTCTCCCACCTTGAACTCCTTACCCCGAGCATATTTGTTGTAAAGGTACTTCATCTTGTCCTTACACAAGGACGATCTGCAGTAGGCATGAAATCAAAACTCATCAAGCTCATTCAATTGCTCCACATGGAGATTGGCTGCAACAGCCCATTCCATGTTCAACTTTCTCAATGCCCACATAGCCTTGTGTTCTAATTTCACCGGAAGATGACAGGCCTTACCAAACACCAACCGATACGGAGACATACCAATTGGAGTCTTGTAAGCCGTCCGATAAGCCCAAAGAGCATCATCCAAGTTCTTCGACCAATCGGTCCTATTAGCATTTACCATTTTGGACAAAATACTCTTTATTTCCTGATTTGAGACTTCCACTTGACCGCTAGCTTGTGGATGATAGGGGGTGGTCACTTTGTGGTTAACTCCATACTGAGCAAGTAATGAGTCGAAAGCCTTGTTGCAAAAATGGGACCCCCCATCACTAATGATAGCACGAGGGGTGCCAAACCTAGTAAAGATACTTTTTTTCAAGAATGCCACAACACTCCGGGCTTCATTGTTGGGTAAAGTCACGGCTTAAACCCACTTTGAAACATAGTCCACCGCCACGAGAATATAAGTGTTCCCACAAGAGCTCACGAACGGGCCCATGAAATCAATGCCCCAAACATAAAAAATATCCACCTCGAGAATTGTATTGAGAGGCATTTCATCCCTCTTTGAAATCCCGCCGACTCTTTGGCATGCATCACATCTCTTCACCAAGTCACTAGCATCTTTAAACAACGTCGGCCAATAGAAGCCGCAACTCAAGACCTTTGAAGCCGTCCTCACCCCCTCATGATGGCCACCATAGGGAGAAGAGTGACAAGCCTCCAATATGTTCATTTGTTCACTTTCCGGTACACATCTTCTTATCACCCCATCCGTGCAAATTTTAAACAAATACGGATCATCCCAATAAAAATCCAAGCTATCCCGCTTGAGTTTCTTCCTTTGGTTGGAAGAGAGCTCACACGGGACATTACCGGTCACAATGAAGTTGGCGATGTCCGCGAACCAAGGCATATCACACATAGAAACGGAAAGAAGCTGCTCATCGGGGAAAGTATCATTTATCTCAACACCATTACATGGTCTCCCCTCTTCCTCTAGCCGGGACAAATGGTCCGCAACTTGATTCTCGCTTCCCTTCCTATCCACAATCTCTAGATCAAATTCCTGAAGGAGTAGCACCCATCTCATCAACCTTGCTTTCGAATCCTTCTTTGTCATCAAATACCGGAGGGCTGCATGGTCCGTGTGTATGATCACCTTTGCCCCCATAAGATAAGGTCGAAATTTCTCCATCGCAAACACAATAGCCAATAGCTCTTTTTCCGTCACCGTGTAGTTTCTTTGGGCCTCATTCATCGTTTTGCTAGCATAATACACAGGATGGAACATTTTGTTGATTCTTTGGCCTAGCACCGCACCTACCGCCACATCACTCGCATCGCACATAAGTTCAAAGGGCAATTCCCAATTAGGTGCGGTGATGATAGGAGTTGTGGTCAACTTGTGTTTCAATAGCTCAAAAGACTCCATGCACTTCTCATCAAAGACAAACTTGACATCCTTCTCCAACAATTTGCAAAGCGGGTTCACAATTTTTGAGAAGTCTTTAATGAATCGCCGGTAGAACCCGGCATGACCAAGAAAACTCCTCACCCCTTTGACAGAAGTAGGGGGAGGGAGCCTTGAGATAACCTCAATTTTTGCCTTATCAACTTCAATTCCATGTTTTGATATTTTGTGACCCAATACAATACCCTCTTACACCATAAAGTGACATTTCTCCCAGTTGAGCACAAGGTTGGTTTTTTCACATCTTTCCAACACCCTATCCAAGTTCACCAAACATTCCTCAAATGAATCCCCCACCATGCTGAAATCGTCCATGAATACCTCCAAGACATCCTCCACCATATCGGTGAAAATTGCCATCATGCACCTTTGGAAGGTCACCGGGGCATTACATAGTCCAAATGGCATTCTCGAGAAAGTGAACGTGCCGTAAGGACATGTAAAGGTTGTCTTCTCTTGATCCTCTGGGGCAATTAGATTTGATTGTACCCCGAGTAGCCATCTAGAAAACAATAAAAGGCTCGGCCCGCAAGACGATCGAGCATTTGGTCCAAGAATGGTAGTGGGAAATGATCTTTTCTTGTCACCTTGTTAAGCTTTCTATATTCCATACACAGTCTCCAATCCGTAACCATCCGAGTAGGAATCAAATCATTGTTGGCATTGGTCACTACCGTCATTCCACCCTTCTTTGGCACACATTGGACCGGAGAGGTCCATGAACTATCCGAGATCGGGTAAATCACATCGGCGTCTAGCCACTTGATAACCTCTTTCTTAACCACTTCTTGAATCTCCTTATTTAATCTTCTTTGATGTTCAAGAGAAGGCCTTGCATCCTCCTCCAAAATGATCTTGTGCATGCAAAATGCGGGGCTTATCCCCCGAATATAAACCAATGTCCATCCAATCTCCCTTTTTTGCTTTTGAAGAACTGCCAAAGTGGCGTCAACCTGCATGGTAGTTAAGCAAGACGAAAGAATAACAGGTAAAGTACAATTAGAGCCCAAGAATTCATACCTGAGGTGAGGAGGAAGTGGCTTCAACTCCAACACCGGTGGCTCCTCAATATATGGCTTAGTTGGTGGAGTTTTGCAATTTTCAAGATCCAATGATAATTTTCTAGGCTCATATGAATATGAACCCATGCCATGCAATGAATTCACACACTCCACTCTTCCAGCATCCTCATTGACTTCCATATTAAGAAGAACGGCCTCAAGTGGATCTTCAACATTAATCATCGCGCTTGTGTCATCCACTATCACCACCGTGACAATGTCCACAAACGTGCACACCTCGGTGCTATTTGGTTGCCTCATAGACTTGTACACATGGAATTCCACCTTCTTATCACCAACACGGAAGGTCAACCCTCCCACCTCAACATTGACCAAAGCCTTGCCTGTAGCTAGGAAAGGTCTTCCAAGAATAATCAGGACTTCAAAGTCCACCTCACAATCCAATATAACGAAGTCGGCACACAAGATGAATTTATCAACACGAACAAGGACATCATCAATTATACCTAAAGGCCGCTTCATTGACCGATCCACCATTTGGAGCCTCATTGAAGTTGGGCGAGGTTGTCCAATTCCCAAGGTCTTGAAGACCGAATATGGCATTAAGTTTATACTCGCCCCCAAGTTACAAAGGGCTTTTTCAAAGTCGGCACTTCCAATGGTACATGGGATAGTGAATGCACCGGGGTCCTCAAGTTTTGGAGCCGTGGAATGTACAATTGCGCTCACTTGATGAGTCATCTTGATTGTCTCACACTCCATTGACCTCTTTTTTCGTAACCAAATCCTTCATGAATATTGCGTACCTCGGCATTTATTCAAGGGCTTCCACCAATGGCACATTTATAGTAAGACTCTTTATCATTTCAATGAACTTCTTGAATTGGTTGTCTCCTTTTTGCTTTGTTAGCCTTTGAGGGTAAGGTGGAGGTGGCCTAGGCACGGGTGCCTTGGCCTTGGGAACCGCCAGCTCGGGTATATCAATAATGTGTTCCCTAAACGGGTTCACGACATCTTGAGTCTCTACCCCGGCCTCATCATCAATATCAATCCGCACATCATTTGTCACACTTGGTTCAACCTCATTTTCAACATTCAAAGGCACATCATCATCATGCAACTCAACTTCGTCATCCACAACCCGATTTTCATTCGAGGCATGCACATAACCGCCTCTTCTGCTTCTTGTGGTCACGGCCATCACATGGTTATTCCCTCCCTTCGGGTTCACTACCGTGTCACTTGGTAGAGCACCCTTAGGTTGAGTATTTAATTATTGCAAAATTTGTCCTATTTTCACCTCCAAGTTCTGGATAGATGTATTATGAGAAGCCAATTGAGCGTCGGAATTTTGATTCTTCTTCATCATTTGCTCAAACATGATCTCTATTCTACCCATATCATTTCCGGACGAACTAGTACCTTGTGACTGAAAGGGGGTGGATTATTCGGTTGTTGGTACATAGGGGGCCTTTGAAAGCCTTGCCCCCGATTGCCTTGATTGCCGCTATTATTCCACCCTCCTTGATTGTTGTTGTTCCAACTGCAATTGTTCCCATTCCAATTTCCACCATTGTTACCTTGATTCCCCCAATTGTTGTTTTGGTTGTTCCCGTTCCAATTTTCACCACTTTGTTGTTGATTGTTGTTATTCCAATTTCCGCCTCCTTGTTGATTGCCCCAATTTCCTTGGGGACGCCATTGTTGATTTCCCTGGTTTCCTCTATTCCCTTGGTAGTTATTAACATATTGACAATCTTCACTTTTCTCATTATAGCACTTGTTCGAATAACCACCACCATCATCATAGTTATCACAGTTTCCTTGAGGTTGCTGCCTTCTTTTCATCATATTCACTCCTTCCATGGCATTGACTTGGCGCGAGTTTTGAACTTGTTACAATTGAACCTTCTCCAATTGATTCAATGTTGTTGTGAGTTTGGCAATGGCTTGGCCGTGATCATGCAACTCCTTATGCAAATGTATTACATTAGGGTCACCTTGAGGAACGTTTGCCCAGCTTTGCCATGCCGAAGAAGTATCGGCCATTTCATCGAACACATCACAAGATTCATTGTAAGGGAGCTTCATAAAATTTCCTCCCGCCAATTGGTTCACAATACATTGGTTGGTCGTGTTGATGCCCCTATAGAATGTTTGTTGAATCATCACATCATTCATATCATTATTTGGACACTCTTTAACCATAGTTCTAAATCTCTCCCATATTTCGTGCAAGGGTTCCGTTTGCTCTTGTTTGAAAGCCAAAATTTCATCACGGAGCGCCGCTATGTGACTTGGACAAAAGAACTAGGCAATAAATTTGTCTGCCAATTCATCCCACGTTGTGATGGAATGATTTGGAAGCCTTTCTAACCAATCCAATGCTTTACCCCGAAGAGAGAACGGGAAAAGCCTCAATCTCAATGCATCCTCTCACACATTTGTTTTTTTACTCCCCCAGCAAGTATCTACAAACCCCTTCAAGTGCTTGTATGAATTTTGGTCGGAGGCGCCCATAAAATACCCTCTTTGCTCAAGCAAAGTCAACATAACATTGGTGATTTGAAAATTCCCAGCTCGGATTCAGGGAGGAACTATGGCACTCACATAACCCTAGTTTGGAAGGACTCTTGGAGCTACTCTTGGTGGAGGCGGAGGAGGGTCTGGTATGTTCTCATTTACATTGGCATTCGCATTGACATTTTGTCCTCTCCTTGGAGCTTGAGGTAATACATCTTCTTGTTCAAGATCCTCAACCTCCTCCCCCGCGACCACGTTGCCAAGAGGGTTATTTCCATTTAGAGCCATTTGTACCTGATAGATCGACACAACAAATTTAGTAAAAAAGAAGGAAAGAGAAGCAAAATACAAAACTAGCTATACAGATAGTCAACACCGTAAGCTCCCCGGCAACGGTGCCAAAAAGTGATCGCGGCCGTCTCAACTCTACACAATGGTAGGAAGAGCAGGTAGCAACAGCTTTTACCCGAATAGTGGTTCGGGATCGAATTTTCATAGGGAGCTTGGAGTGGAGTTGTATTGCCTGTTTAGCCTAGAATTGCGTTTGTACTTTTAATTGCACTCCTAACATTTTTGGGGTTTTTTATACTTAATACTACTATTGTAATCTATGATTTAAGCTAAATTATGCTAAAGAGAATATTGCTAAGTTGTATTTAATATGGATAAAAGCACTAGGGTCGTGACACTACCAATGTGGCTAGCTAACGGGTAGAAGTTACTGAGAAGAGATTGATATATTTGGGGCTTATGCTATAGCCGTTGCACAATTGTATTCATTCTCACACCTCTCGGTAGAGAGAACGATTTTGCCCAATTGACTCTCTCGAGACCAATTGAGTAGGCCAATTTGACCAAGCAACTAGGGTTCAAGTAGGGTAATTACTCTCTCGAGGTTTAACCCGTTAATTGGGACTACCATTCTCATGGGTCCATCGCAATTCCTTGTTGGGTCAACTTTTGTCATAGACTCTCTTTCTCAAGAAGGGTTAGATCCACAAAGCTTGAATCTATGTTTGCAACCACAAATTCTAAATTAAAACACAAATTAACCCAAATAACAAACACCCAATCTCAATCTCACCCTAGAATGCAACGCTCTTCGTGTTTACGGGCAAAGAGGGGAAGCTGTGAGCACGTGATTTTCACCTCACATGAATTACTCCCACAAAATCAAAACAAAAATTATTTGTTTTATTGTGTGCAATTTTGTGAATTTTCGGGGTATTTTCTGTCGTTATTTGCATTTGTCCATGCATGTTTATTTTAGTTTAAATTATGGAAAATATAATATATATATATATATATATATATATATATATATATATATATATATATATATATATATATATATATATATATATGTTGCATTTGCATTTAGGTTTTAATTAGACGTTGTGGAGTTAATCAATATAATTGTTTTACAAAAAATGAGAATCATAAAAATAACGTATTTGGCATTTTTAGTGTTTAGTTTCAAATTTTTATGATTTTTCTTTTAGTTTGGTATTTAATTATGTGTGATAATTATTATTAAGTGTTAATTAATTTGGCCTTTTGTGATTTGATCTAGGGTTTTTTAGTTTTTATTTTTGGAAAATATTTTTGAAAAAAAAGAGTGAGAAGAATTAAAAGAAATAGAGGGAAGCCAAATTTGGGCCGAATTCAATAGACCCAAAACACACACACCTGGAAACCCAGTTAAAACCAGCCCAAATTCGCCCCACACCCGGTCCAAACCCTCAGTCCCTGAGACGTTCAAAACGACGTAGTATGGTGAGAATACTACGTCATTTTGCGTTAATCAATCTCAACTGTTCCTCCCTTACCCATCCAATGGTCCACAATCTTCCCCATCACCCGTTTTAACCCATACTGGTCCCCCGACCCGATCAAACAGGAACTGACCCAGTCCTTAAGGAATCTAAACGACACCGTTTGCCTCAAGTGATTGATCTTGGCCGTTGATCTCAGCTGATATAACGGCATGCGTTCAATCATTAAACCCATATAAAAGAAAATCACACACCACACTCCTCTCAGAACCCCCCTCCTCACCGTCTCTCCTATAGCCTCAGAGACCAATCTCTAAACCCATCGTCCTCCCTCTGGGCACCACTAGTTGAAAGTGAGTCATGAAGCTGATGCAAAGGATTGGCATGAACAAGCCCGACTTCAAAGGTCATACGAATGGTAAAAAGGAAGATTAGATTAGTTTGACAGATTAGGCCGTTAAGTCCAAAATGCATGTCATGATCATTAAGGCTAGTTAAAAATAATAATAATAATAATACTCTTCCTTCTGTCCTTCCGACAGGGGCCATTTCTTGTTAATATTCATTTCTTTGCATCATTGCATCCTTCACTTTGAGTCAGTCCTTGTCAAAATAAGCAAGAAAAGATTTCAAAATCTGCTACTAGCTTTTTAGTTGCACAAAGTGAATTTGGCCAGCACACTCATGTTGTTACTGTTAAATACCTTGAGGATTCATGCAAAAGCTTCCCCCAAAAGACCCTTGTCAGCCTACTTGGCGCAAGCAAAGATAACTGGTGATTCTCTCTGACAGACAAATCGCTCAAAAAGTAGGAAGTCATTCAAGATATCAGAAAACATCACATAAGCAAAGATCTCTAGTGGGGATAAGGCTGATTGAGCTACAAATACAAATGGTATTGGGTGTAAAACAATTAGAGTGGGTGAAGAACAAAAGTCTTTTGAGACCGACTCAAGCTGATCGCGCAAAGCCAAGCTGCTCAAGACTCAAGTCCACGAACCGACCATCATTTTCAAAACTGACAAAATTTTCTTTGTTTGCAATAGAAACAAAGCAGTGCAAGGAATGTGGCTCAAAAAACAAAAAAAAAGGGAAAATGAAAACAAATAAAATGAAGGAAAATTTGGGAGGCGCTTAAAAGGGGCACAATTATGAAAGACCGGAATGACGCACGCAACCAAAGCAAATGCATAATAGAAAATGGTTAACTTCCTAGGTGCATTGCATCCCAACGTGCGCTTGCATATTTGTTAAACTCTAAAAACTAATAGGTTTGTTGTTTACCAGAGAATTCAAGCAGTTAGTTTATCTAGAGCGTACTGGCACATTACCATTATCAGACTAGATCAAAGGGACTAATACCAGTGATCATGTCTAGCCCCGAAAGAGAAAGGGATGCTGAGGTGGAAGAAGTAGATGTGCAAGCCATGAAAGATGAAATGCACAAGTTAAAACAACAAATAGCTAAAATGTACCAGGCTTGGACGAGGGGTCAGATACCACCGGCCTATCCTGCTAACCCTAATTTCCTCCCAGTACCCGCCCAATCTCCAGAACAGCTTGTTTCGAACTCATCCCCAAATTTTCCCACATATCAACATCATCACGGAACTACCTCTCAGACACCACAAGTTCCAAAGACAATTCCACACCCTCCTCCGCCAATTACCCCTGTTTTTGTGGCACCTCCACCAGCCCCACTCCACAGGTCTTCCAGCGAGCCTGTATTTCAAATGCAGGACAATCAATATTACCCTCCTGAACCCGCTTTCAAAGCACCTGCACCGTGTCTTTACCCTCCTTAGCTTGGTATCTCGGCAGAAATTGAGAAACCTCCTAAGAATTTGGAGAAGGAAGAGATGGCCAGGAAGGTTAAAAGTTTGGAGCAGTCCTTTAGATATATGAGAGGACTAGGAGGTCAGGTAAGCGTAGCTTACAAAGACCTATGTTTGTTTCCAAACGTACAACTGCCGGCAGGGTTCAAAATGCCCAAATTGGACTTGTACAATGGACATGGAGATCCGGTGGCCCATCTGAGGGGATTCTACAGTAAAATGAGAGGAGCAGGAGGAAGGGACAAATTGTTAATTGCATACTTCAGTCAGAGCTTGAGCGGCTCAGTGTTAGAATGGTACACCCATCAAGATCATGGTCCGTGGTACACTTGGGACAATCTGGCCCAAGCATTTGCCTGTCACTTTCAGTACAACCTGGAAATCATCCCAGATCTTTTGTCTTTAACAAAGATTAAGAAGAAGTCCGGAGAAAGTTTCCGAGAATACGATTTCTGTTGGAGAGAGCAGGTGGCGAGGGTTGATCCGCCGATGAAAGAGAGTAAGATGGTTGATTACTTCCTACAGGCCTTAGAGCCCACTTATTTCGGCCACCTGGTGTCGGCAGTCGGGAAGTCTTTCAATGAAGTGGTAAAAATAGGAGGCATGGTGGAGGAAGGACTGAAGTCCAATAAAATCATGAGCTATTCAGCGATCAAGGCGACCACCCAAGCCATCCAAAGTGGCACTGGATGAATGTTGGGAAGGAAGAAAAAAGAGGATGTTGCGACAATTTAATCAAGAGCGTGGCCCAGACGCCCGGCACCTTACTTCAACCAGCCACCACCCCACCTTCAAACTTACCCCCACACTCCATATAGCCCACCGCAACACTACTACGCACAACCAGATCCCTACTTCTCTGTCCATCATGCTCAGACATATATTCAACCCCCGGCCCACACACAATGGCATGCGCCAGCCCCACAAAATACCTACCCAACTCCACAGAGTTCCTACCCACCCCCAAGAGCCTACAGAAATCCCTCTGGAACAGGTTTCCGTCCAAGCCAAGGCTTCAGAAATGAGAGGGCACAGAATCAGAAGGCTTTTGGTCCACTGGGAGAATCATATACCAGTTTATTCCACAGGCTGAGGCAGTTGGGCATGTTGAATCCGATTGAGGCTAATTTGCCAAACCCTCATCCAAGAAATCTTGACCACTCAGTAAGTTGTGAGTATTATTCAGGGCCCCCGGGACATGACACATAAAAATGCTAGAAATTGAAAACAGCTATTCAAGAACTCATCGACACTCGTCGCAAGAGCACATCCCCGAAGATAAGAAGAGAAGGGTTTCATAACAGTTTATATGTACAGTTCAAATAATATCAAAGCGATAAAAGCATCATTTTTCACATTAAGCCCAACATGTAAAAATATCAGATAATAAACAAAGCCAAATACAACAATTATTCCAAGCTCGAATTCTTGAACCCTGAACTGAAATTCGGGGTTCTTGTCCCCAGCAGAGTCGCCAGAGCTGTCACACCTCCTTTTTCTTGCTACACCCCCGGAAGGGTATAATAAAGGGAGTTTTTCCAATTAAAGGACAATCGAAATGGTATTATATTATTAAAGATTCAGAGTAACCACTTGGAAGATTTATGGTGTCCCAAGTCACCGGTTTAAATCCCGAATCGAGGAAAGGGTTGACTCTGTATTACAGTCCGCGAACCAAAAATCCGAGTAAGGAAATATGTTAACCCGGGAGAAGGTGTTAGGCATTCCCGAGTTCCATGGTTCTAGCACGGTCGCTCAACTATTATATTCGGCTTAATTATCTGATTTTAAACAATTATGAACCTATGTACAAATTTTAACTTTTAGCCGCTTTTATTATTATTTTTTAAAGGAAAATTGCAACGTAATCTAAAATATGTCTCGAACCACGTCATATAAATGCACCCGCGACTCTCGACATATTTTATCTAACATTGTTGGGATTTGGATTTGGGTCACATAAATGTGTACCCGAATTTAGGAAGGTAATATTATTAAACTAACGCGCCTAAAGCAATTTCGCATTTGCAACTTTGCGAGAGCCATGGTAATTTGCTAATGTCACACCTCGAATTCTAAAGGATAGAACAAAACTGATTAAAACGAGGGCTATGCGATTGTCATTTTTGTTTGGCACGACGCACCTCGATACTAACTTTTAAAAGGAAATTCAAACTAAATGTTTAAGGGCCGTAAATTATTTATGTTGTTTAATATGGAATGTCCCAATCTAATTACTAACACTAAATGTAGTTAAAGTTTCCATTCAAACTAACTAAGATGGCTTACGTGAGAAAAAGCTAATTCATTATACAAAAAAGGGCTTGAGCCAGTACAAACGGACTGATGGCTCAACAAACAGACATGGCACGGATTTAACGGGACCAGTACATATACAAGCAAACTTTGGAATCATCTTTAACTTATTTAATAGCCAATTATATGACATCCAACAATGACTTAATCTTGAAAGCAATTGTGAATTCCATTCCTAATAACAAACAGTAGGCGACGTAATTTTTAAAATTTAACAATTTCAAATTCATATTAACACAGCCAGTCATATTGCCTTTGTGCAGAAGCTACCACATTAATTTATTTCAATCATTCAGCATCTAATACTACCATAAGTATTCACCAATAAGCAACTTATTAGTTCAGATTCTTTTCTAAAAAAAAACTAAGCAATGTAGTGCTGCTTTGAATCAAAATGATAGTAGTCAGGGAAATGGCTCTTACTTTACACCTTGGAATATAAGATCAAGCTAATGAGAATACAGAAAATTATTACATCAAAATTGATTCTTAAAGCTTATGTGAACAGAGACCCAGACTTAAATTCGTTCAAGATCTAAAGTTCTTTCCCAAATTACATTATATGCAGAATCAAAATCAGCAAAGGCCATATCTGAATTTGATCAACCTTACTTCCAAAAAAAAAAATTATGCTTCCACACCCCACAGAAACTTCTAACAACGTGTCCAAAACTTACTTCAAAGCNGGGGGGGGGGGGGGGGGGGAGGTCAATTACATTACACATCTGCTGATTTGTCAGGAACAAAGGTAAAGAAGTAAAGCTAAGCTATGAGCAGATTATGCATTTGCTTTAAGGTTCCTTGTTCATTTCATTCATCAAGTAAAGATTCACATTCTGCAAGTATTAGAATAAGTACTTGAAAAAAATAAGGAACAGAAGTGCAGAGTCAGCAGACAACAAGCAGCGGGACAGTATGGAAACCAGATTCAGGGAATAATCAGTTAAAAATCCAACTTCAACCAAATAGTGGTACCCAGTAGGTCCCAAAACCCGAAACTTGGATTGAATATATATCAAAACTTGAAAATCTCATAATTCAACAAATGTAGAACAAAATATTTCAATGGAACAGCCAAACTTTAGCTACTTGAATTTTTTTTGGATTTTTTTCTCTCAAACCTATGTGTATATCAGTGTATCCAGTGTGTATCTGTATGTATTTCAGGATCTTCCTTAAACTCTCTCAAGCTCTCAAATTTCAAAGTATTTTAGGGTATTCTTCTCTATTTTCAGACTCTCTTTTTTATAAAAAAAATGCTCTCCCCTGGGTATAATTTCCAACAGTCCGGGAAGGCCCCCCAAATACTTCTTGACCTCGTCTTGCCCTTCTCCACCTAGATCATTCCACCACAGTCGCAACTCCAAAGGGATTTTGCTTATGAATGAGAAAGGTTTATTTTGGATTGTGCTCATCCTGCACATTTATTAAGGTGATTAAGTGAAACAATCCTGATTTTATTCTATGTGACTCAAAAATAAAAAACTGACCCTTTTTCATATGTTTAATTCTAAAATCGAACAGCCAGCTTTGCAGATACGGCCTTTCAGCGCTTCCAGAGGAAGATTTTAAGGCTATGCCCGCTAACTGGGCAAAAATTGGAAAAAGACCAAAAGTGATTGTTTATGTAAAATCAGCCTTTCGGCGTCCCTTTTGGGAACATTGGCTATTTTTGACAAAAACGACATCACATCACCTATTTACAATAAAACAAAATTTGTGCATTTAGGGCTATTTTTGCAAAAAGAAGCTGGACCCGATGGGGGTTGCCTACATATCTCACATTCGATGAGAATCAAACTAACGTAGTTCGGGAAAATAAAACGACTACTACTTTTTTTCTTTTCATTAAAACAAGCTATTTTTGAAAACAAGAATTTTCTTCTTCTCATTTTATTGGCAAACAAATAAACTATTTTTGAAAACAAATTTTTTTTTTTTCATTTTTCACAAAAATTTGGCCGAGTCTCGATAATATTTGGACATTGTATTTTTCAAAACAGGCGATTAACTCTCTTTACCCTCATACTGCTATAGTTTTTTTTCTTTTTCCCAAGTATTCGAAAGCCAGTCAGCATGCAAATCCGAAACAAATAAATATACAAGTAGGTTGCATCAGGATGGTCCATTATTCCGGGTACACCTGTCCTAGACGAACCCAACCCCTGTGTTGAGTCCCCTAAGTCAAAATGCACATGATGCAAGAAAGTGATCCTACTAGGGATCCGACATGAGGCTGAGTTATTCTAGGTTCAAAACCTGGGTATTTATTTTAGACTGTGTACCCGAGCGGATAACTCGAAATGAGGAGGGGGTTTACGCACCGGGGACCCGAAAGATCATCCGGCTTAGTAACTTGTCCAAGCCTCTTTCTTATTTCATGGAATGACACTAACAAAATAGGGAGTCTCGACCAGCGAGCACATCCTCGAAGATAAGAAGAGAAGGGTTTTGTAACAATTTATACGTACAGTTCAAATATCAAAGCGGTAAAAGCATCATTTTGCACATTAAGACCAACATGTAAAAATATCAGATAATAAACAAAGCCAAATGCAACAATTATTCCAAGCTCGAATTCTTGAACCCTGAACCGAAGTTTTGGGTTCTTGTCCCCAGCAGAGTCGCCAGAGCTGTCACACCTCCTTTTTTCTTACTACACCCCTGGAAAGGTATAATAAAGGGAGTTTTTCCAAATAAAGGACAATCGAAATGGTATTATATTATTAAAGATTCAGAGTAACCACTTGGAAGATTTATGGTGTCCCAAGTCACCGGTTTAAATCCCGAATCGAGGAAAGGGATGATTCTGTATTACAGTCTGCGAACCAGAAATCCGAGTAAGGAATTATGTTAACCCGGGAGAAGGTGTTAGGCATTTCCGAGTTTCGTGGTTCTAGCACGGTCGCTCAACTATAATATTCGGCTTAATTATCTGATTTAAATAATTTTGAACCTATGTGCAAATTTTAACTTTTAGCTGCTTTTATTATTATTTTTTAAAGGAAAATTGCAACATTATCTAAAATACGTCTCGAACCACGTCACATAAATGCACCCGCGACTATCGACATATTTTATCTAATATTATTGGGATTTGGATTTGGGTCGCATAAATGCGCACCCGAATTTAGGAAGGTAATATTATTAAACTAACGCACCTAAAGCAATTTCGCGTTTGCAACTTTGCGAGAGCCATGGAAATTCGCTAATTGCACACCTCGAATTCTAAAGGATAGAACAAAATTAATTAAAACGAGGGCCATGCGATTATCATTTTTGTTTGGCACGACGAACCTTGATTCCAATTTTTAAAATGAAATTCAAACTAATTGTTTAAGGGCCGTAAATTATTTATGTTGTTTAATATGGCGTATCCCAACTAGTTAATAGACTAATTACTAACACTAAATGTAGTTAAAGGTTCCATTCAAACTAACTAAGATGGCTTACGTGAGAAAAAGCTAATTCATTACACAAAAAAGGGCTTGAGCCAATACAAACGGACTGATGGCTCAACAAGAGACATGGCCCGGATTTAATGGGACCAATACATATGCAAGCAAACTTTAGAATCATCTTTAACTTATTTAATAGCCAATTATATGACATCCAACAATGACTTAATCTTGAAAGCAATTGTAAATTCCATTCCTAATAACTAACAGTAGGCGATGTAATTTCTAAAATTTAACAATTTCAAATTCATATTAACATAGCCAGTCATATTGCCTTTGTGCAGAAGCTACCACATTAATTTATTTTGATCATTCAGCATCTAATACCACCATAAGTATTCACTAATAAGCAAATTATTAGTTCAAATTCTTTTCTGAAAAAAAAACTAAGCAATGAATAATGTGCTGCTTTGAATTGAAATGATAGTAGTCACGGAAATGGTTCTTACTTTACACTTTGGAATATAAGATCAAGCTAATGAGAATGCAGAAAATTATTACATCAAAATTGATTCTTAAAGCTTATGTGAACAGAGATCCAGACTTAAACTCGTGCAAGATCTAAAGTTCATCCCCAAAATACATTATATGTAGAATCAAAATCAGCAAAGGCCACAATTGAATTTGATCAACCTTACTTCTAAAAAAAAAAAATTTTTTGCTTCCACACCCCACAGAAACTTCTAACAACATGTCCAAAACTTACTTCAAAGCTAGTCCATAATTCATTTAATGCTTCAAACAAGTTTAAGGCTACAAACCAGGGGAAAACATGATTAAAGAGGGGGGAAGTCAATTACTTTACACATCTGCTGATTTGTCATGAACAAAGGGAAATAAGTAAAGCTAAGCTATGAACAGATTATGCATTTGCTTCAAGGTTCCTTGTTCATTTCATTCATCAAGTAAATATTCACATTCTGCAAGTATTAGAATAAGTACCTCAAAAAAATGAGGAAAAGAAATGCAGAGTCAGCAGACAACAAGCAGCAAGACAGTATGGAAACTAGATTCAGGGAATAATCAGTCAAAATTCCAACTTCAACCCAATAGTGGTACCCAGCAGGTCCCAAAGCCCCAAACTTGGATTGAATATATATCAAAACTTGAAACTCTCAGAATTCAACAAATGTAGAACAAAAGATTTCAATGGAACAGCCAAACTTTAGCCACTTGAATTTTATCTGGATTTTTTCTTCTCAAACCTATGTGTATATCAATGTATCCAGTGTGTATCTGTATGTATTTCAGGATCTTCCTTAAACTCTCTCAAGCTCTCAAATTTCAAAGTATTTCAGGGTATATTTCTCTATTTTTAGACTCGCTTTTTTATCAAAAAAATGCTCTCCCCCTTCCTTAATGCTCTACTGATCTCTGTCTTTATATCCAAACCTTAAACCCTTTCCAGCCCCCGTTTTTTCTTCTTTACAGTTGTACCTCTAGACCTTTTATTATTACCCCCATGCTTTTTTACTTTCCAGCTCCTAAGTTTTCAATTCTCTTTTTATCCGTATTTTCAGGCACCTTTAGTGGATAGTAAATTAGTCTATTACAGCCTTAGTGCATCCTCCACTACTAATTATCTTTTATCTTTTTCAATCCGACTTAGTAGTTCCCCTTTTTTGACTAATCCATTAGTGCACAACTTATTACTTAGTGGGCCCTAATTTAATTATTTACAGATTCCCCTATATTCAATTAACTTCCCATTCTCTACTTCCAAATTACCCCCTAAACTACCCCTTAAATTAGACCTTACAAAGGGTCAGACAGAACCTGGGTCGAGTTGACCCAAATTAATGGGTCCAAACAAACCTAATTCAAATCCAATTCGGGTCATTCAGCTGACATTCAACCAAGGCTTTTCAAACTCTAAAAATTAACTAATACAAGTCCATTATTTTTTAACAAAATCAGAAAACGAGCAACATTTTTAAGTCTATTCATAAGACTTACTAACAACATTCAGTAAACGGGAGCTAAAATCAATTGAACAATTAACAATTTCTGACAAAACCTAATTCAAATCTTTAACTAAATATCTTGAAGAAAAGAAGAAGACGAGGCAGAAGTGAAATAATCAACAAAACAAAAGAAATAGTACTGGGAACTTACCAATTCTACTGGTTCATTTGGCACTCGAATTTTTTCCTATTTCATCGCCAAATGATGTTAATCACTTATTCTCTTTTAGAACAAGTGATCAACACCATTTAGCGATGAAAACGGCCCTGGGATGATCAACAAGCCTCTAGTCTAAGTCTGACTTTTGTACCTCGGATTCGAAGAAAGCTAATGGTGGATCGAAGATGGGGAGGTTAAGAGGAGTCTGTGGTGTATTTTTGGGGCTGATTGGACGCCGGACGCCGCCGTGAGGCGATTTTCAGCGGCGGTGCATGACGGAGGACGGTGGGTTTAGAGATTGGTCTCTGAGGCTATGGGAGAGACGGTGAGGAGGGGGTTCTGAGGGGGGTGGGTGTGTGATTTTCTTTTATATGAGTTTAATGAATGAACACAGGCCGTTAGATCAGCTGAGATCAACGGCCTAGATCAATCACTTGAGCAAACTGTGTCGTTTAGATGCTTCAAGGACTGGGTCGGTTCCTGTTTGATCGGGACGGGGGATGGGTATGGGTTAAAACGGGTGATGGGGAAGATCGTGGACCGTTGGATGGGTAAGGGAGGAACGATTGAGATTGATTGACGCAAAACGACGTAGTATTCTCATCATACTACGTCGTTTTGAACGTCTCAGGGACTAGGGGTCTGGACCGGGTATGGGGCGAATTTGGGCTCGTTTTAACTGGGTTTCCAAGTGTGTGTGTTTTGGGCCTATTGAATTCGGCCCAAATTTGGCTTCCCTCTATTTCTTTTAATTCTCAAAAATATTTTCCAAAAATGAAAAATAGAAAACCCTAGATCAAATCACAAAAGGCCAAATTAATTAAGAAATACTAATTAATACTTAATAATAATTATCACTCATAATTAAATACAAAACTAAAAGAAAAATCATAAAAATTTGAAGCTAAACACTAAAAATCCCAAATACGTTATTTTTATGATTCTCATTTTTTGTAAAACAATTATATTGATTAAATCTACAACGTCTAATTAAAACCTAAATGACAGAAAATACCCAGAAAATTCAAAAAATTGCACACAATAAAAAAAAATAAATTTTGTTTTAATTTTGTGGGAGTAATTCATGTGAGACAAAAATCATGTGCTCACAGCTAAGCTGTCACACCTTCTTTTTACCTACCCTGGGAAGGGTATAAAGGTTTCCAATTAAAAGACAACCGAAATGGGATTTATTTATTTAAAGATTCAGAGTCGCCCCTTGGGAGATTTATGGTGTCCCAAGTTACCGGTTTTATCCCGAATCGAGGAAAATTTGAATCTGTTTAACAGTCCGCGCACCAGAAATCCGAGTAAGGAATTCTGTTAACCCGGGAGAAGGTGTTAGGCATTTCCGAGTTTCGTGGTTCTAGCACGGTCGCTCAACTATTATATTCGGTTTAATTATCTAATTTTAAACAATTATGAACCTATGTGCAAATTTTAACTTTTTAACCGCTTTTATTCATTTTTAAAGAGAATTGTAGCATCGTTAAAACACGTCTCGAACCACGTCACATTAATGCATCCGTGGTTTTTGACATATTTTAACTTCGTTGGAATTTGTATTTAGATCACATAAATGTACACCCGAATTTAGGAAAAGTAATATTATTAAACACGCACCTAAAGCAACTGCGCGTTTGCACTTTGCGAGGGCCATGTAATTTTCTAAATGTCACGCCTCGGAATCTAAGGATCAATTCAAGATTAAACGAGGGCCATGCGATTTGAGATTATTTTTCGAGTTCAGAAACTAATGTAGGATAATCTTCACCCTATGCAAATTCTAGTGCAGACATAAATCACATGTTATTAGCTGAATTTTTCAAACAAACAAACAAAAAAATGCGAACTGAACTCAAGGAAAAGAAGCTAAATTTATCACGTACAAAACTTAGCAAAATATTCCCATAAAAGAATTAAAAGACAAAATCCAAAAGGTACCAAATTCAATTGGAGTAAAAGAAGTTCCATTCACTACCAAACTTAGCTAAAATTTTCAAACTGAAACAAAATCTATAGAATACCAAATCGAACACGCTAACAGCAGTGGAACAAATAGAAACCCACACAGCGGATATGAAGAAATAATCGATAAATGTTATGCTTATTTAAGCCCTTTTTCTGTGAAGAGTAAGATAACGCAGCAAAATAGAATCACTACTTTAGCAGAATAGAAGACAATACAGTGTGTGAGCACGTGATTTTTACCCTAAGCAAATTATTCCAAAAATGTCAAATAAAATGACTTTGACAATTTTAAGAATTTTATTGCGTTCTTTGTGTTAGTTGGTCACACAATAATTCATATTAAAAATACAAAAATATGCATATGCATTAAGATTTTTAATTTTTACATTTTTTAGTATTAATGCATTTTGGAAAAACAAATGGAAGAAAAATCGGAAAAATAGTTCATTTTAGCTTTTTATTGTTTTAATTGAAAATTGCTACAAAAGGGTTATTAAATAATTTTAGAGTTTAATTAGAATATTTGTTAAGATTAATTTCAATTTTATAAAATCAAGAAAAA
>MU702457.1:20199-34511 GCA_026770625.1 Nicotiana glauca | reverse complement strand
GCGTTACCCTATGTGCTTTTCCGAGAGCCAGCAGCTCGAATTGCTAAATGAGTTTCAGCGCCATTGCGCCGATTTTCGAAGGTTTGTTTTATCGTACCTCTCTCTATCTCTCTCTCCTGCTTTGACCGAATGTGATAGTTCAATTTAAGTTAATTTATTTTTTTTGGTCCGTTTAAAAAAGAATTAATCCTTTTTAAATTTGATAACGCAATTTAATTTAAAGTTACAATTATACTCTAGCTTTTATAACGACACAAATATTCTCGCCCCTTTAGAACGGTTTGCTCAGCAACCATTAGGATTTATATGTTAGTGATTAGGAATACAAAAAAAAATAAAAAATAAAAAAATCGAAAACTAGATACTGATTTTGAATTAGGAATACATAGTTACATGTTTGGCTATTTAAGTAAAATTGAACCTAAATCAAACTTGCTTTGGGAAGTCCTCACATGATGCGTAGAGGATATGAAAATGAAGGCTGACAGGAAGAATCGCCTTTTTGCGCACTTTGCCATAGGTGCTTGGTCTCATTCTTCCTTACTTGTTTCATGCAAAACCTTCACTCCTACCAGCACGGATACTGATAGGTACAGATCCACGATATAATTCTTTCTTCTCTGAGTGTTCTTCTCTGTTTCCAAAATGTAGCTTCAATTTTTCAATCGAGTCAGTGATAGTTGGTGGAGTGAGACTTTGCAGCTACTCCGAGTTGCAAAAAATTACTGATTTCAAGGATGAGAATATTCTTCGGAAGACTCTTTCAGGAAGATTGTTCCATGGCATCATTGGTGAAGGATCTGAACAAAGGCGTGCTTTTGTAAAGACATGGGATTTTCTGCTTCCTATGCGAGATGGGCATGCTCAACTTCTACCTAAATTTTGTGTATGCTTGCGAGATAGGCTGAATTTGATTTCCTGTCTATAGTTTTTAGGTTGAACAATGTCAAGAATTCTTTTGTAGGATGAGATCGAGTTATTCACAGATGAAAAAGCAAATACGCATCAAAATTTGGTGAAATTGTGTATGTTCTGTTGTGATAAAAGGCTTGCAGCTGTCTATGAGTGTGATGAAAAATTTACCAGACTCTTGTCTGATGTTCTTCTGGACGGTATTTAAGTTGCCTCAAGTATTATGTTGAATGACTATTCACTGTGACTTTTGTGTGCTTCTAACAGAGTCTATATGTTTTTTATTTCTTGTTCGTCAGATGAATTCGGGTGGGATGACCGGATAAAAGTGGCAACTCAACTTGCAGATCTCTTGGCATTCTTGCATGAGAAGGGAACTGCGGTTGGCTGTGTTACTGCATCATGCATTATGATAGATGAGGTTGAGTTTGAGCCCTTGGTCATCTTCTCGACTTTATATTTCTCTTAGATATATCTGAAGATTTTTAACAAGTTATTACATTGGTTTGGCTGCAGGACATGAATATAAAAGTATTTGACTTCGGTTACGTTTCTTGTCATGTGAACGAGGACTCTAAAATTCCATTTGAGTTTGTTGTCGGCAGGGAAGCTCCAGAGTCAGGCATGTTTGCTCAGACTTCATCATCTCTGATGTTTTCATGCTATAGGTCAAAGATTTTCTTATAGTTGTCTATGTAATGCACGTTATGCAACACTTCATCTACTGTGTTGTTTGAGGTCTAAGTTTCCTCGATTAAGCCCATCATTCTTTGGGTGGGTTGCTCTGATGGTAATCACCCTCCACTGCCAACCAAAAAGGTTGTGAGTTCGAGTCATCCCAAGAGCCAGAGGCGGATGCAGTGTACTGTCTACGGGTTCAACTGAACCCATAACTTTTGACGCGGAGTAAAAATTTATATGTAAAAATTCATTAAAATTGTAAAAATAATAGATATGAACCCATAACTTTAAAAATATAATAGGTTTGAACCCACATAATTTAAATCCTGGATCCGCCTCTGCCAAGAGCAAGGTGGGCAGTTCTTGGAGGGAAGGATGCCGAGGGTCTATTGGAAACAGCCTCTCTACCCTCGGGTAGGGGTAAGGTCTGCGTAAATACTACCCTCCCCAAACCCCACTTGTGGGATTATACTGGGTTGTTGTTGTTGTTGCATTTTCCCTTCAATACCTCAGTGATGGGTTGTTGTTGTTGCATTTTCCCTTGTAATTTTCCCTTCAATACCTCAGTGCTGTGCAAGTTAGGTGTAGTTGTTTGACAAGACAATCTCTAACTGGAATATTTGCCTGAGCCTTTGGTTAGTTATGAAGACCTTAACAATTAAGATTGTTAAATTGCTAGCCAAAACATAAGCATGAAAATGCATTTGTTACTTGAGTCATGGATGTAGTAGTTGTCTCACGTCCTTGAAATCTGCTTGCTTGCGTTCTTGAATCCCGATGTCATAAAATACTTTTTTTTTCTCTGGTAATTTCTATTAAATTGAGGCCGCCTTCTTTTCATCTCTAGCATGTTGTCTCTCTTACAAGTTACAATTTGATGTTGGTTGTAGTTCGTTATCTAGGTATCCAGGATCAATACTAAGTTCTGATAAAGTTTTCTTTCAATTTTTACTGAAGACATCTCATGATACCTTGTCCCTGTACATTTTGCATTATCGTGCATTAATCCTCTGGGGACTCTGCCAAGAACCTCATATTTTTATGTATTCGGCAAAAGCAATTATGTTAATTTTACAATATCAATACAGGTATGCGGACGATGAAATCTGATGTTTATATATTTGGTCTTCTTCTGTTGGAACTGATAACCAAAAAAGAGCTAGAATATTCATTTTTACCTGCGGCTAAACGTGGTAAAATAAATTTGGTTGATGAATCCTTCAAAGAAGTTCCTTCTGCAACTGCGTCTGCGATCACACTCCTGGCATACAGCTGCACGGATCTAGATCCACTCAAAAGGCCAAAGATGAAGCATATTGTGGATGTTTTGAGAGCATGGAAGATGCCAGCGAGGGGGGAGAAGCGAAAAAGGGAAGATGAGGTAGAGAAGGCAACTGCCCTCTTGGCTTAGCCGCTTTTACCTTTTGTATGAACTAAATTGGTAAAGCAGTTGCGAGACGGCTTATTTGTAGAAAGGAATAGGGGTGGGCATCGGACGGTTCGATTTGGTTATGAATGTTATCGGTTTATAAATATGCTAAATCAATAACCGAATCGATAAGATATCGGTTAACCGGTTATCGATTCGATTATCGGTTTACCCGATAAGATAACTCGATTCTAGAGGGAAGAAGTGGTGAAAGATAAAGTTTACTGTATAAAGAATATGATAAACTTTCTCAATTATTGTAACCCTCTCAAAGAATATAATAAAACTTACAACATTATTTCTCTATGTATTGAATGACAAATTTGGGAGGGTTAGAACAGTAGATAGAGAATTGAGAGAATTGGAAAATTTATATATTGGGTTATCAGTTAAACCGTTAAAAAGTTGGGCAAATCGAGACCCGAATCGATAAATCAATAGTAAAATAACACCAAACCGTTACCGAACTGTTAACCCAATAACCTGATAACGATAACCCGATAAACTTTTTTCAATTTGGGCTATCGGTTATATCCGTCATATGCTCAGCCCTAGAGAGGAAGCAGTCTTTTGATGGAGCTTTATGAACGATTCCCCAAAAAAATTGTTATACTGAATACCTATTAATCGGAGATGTTCCCACTCTTTAAACAAATTATCATAGAAAACTATATTTGTCCCCTTTTTTCTTTTGGTTGTTTATACTCTTTCGAGTCAATCGGATGTGCAAAGTTTCCATTTATCATTGCGCAATAATTGACAAAGCATTAATGGAAGAGCTGCCAGAAAAATTGCCTATTCCACCTTGTGTGATTCCTATTTCTTATTTCGACCTTTCATACAATTCAGTTGTATAAACTCTGGCTTGATTCACCCATTCAGCTAACAAACACGACAAAGAACAAACGTGGAAGACTGTTTTTTTGGTATCGTGATGAGACATCAACTTTAGTAGCTTTAAGTTGTTTGAAATAAATTTACAGTCTCGATATGCATATCACAAAAATAGAATAGTAGTGACTAAGATGATAGCATATGCAATAGAAGTGTTTATATAGTTTCTCTCAGAGGGATTTCCAACCGGTATATATGTACAATATTACAAATTATTTCGTATCAGAAAAGACAAGTAATGATGGAAATTGGACATTTATAAGTATGCACATCATGTTCTGAATTTGGAGACTAAGATTCTTGTCGGAGTTTTTTTCCATATCCATATTTGATAGTGAAGTACAATGGGGGAGGTGGGTTGTCGATTTTTCTTTCTATGTCCTAAGTAGTTGACTAATTTACCAATTAATTGATTGAAAATAAAAGCAGAATCTAAATAAAGGCAGAAGTAAAAAATGCAAGAATTAAAAACACTAGGATTTTTATACCGGTTCAGATTCAATGTGAATCATATGTCCAGTCCCCTTGGGTTGCAATAGATGTTCTCTTTCAAGTATTTGAAATTTCTTGATATAAGAGGGTTGGTGTTGTTATACACCAACAGCCTCGTTACTATATTACTTATTTTCTCGCTTCTCGATACAATGCCTCTCCAGTGATTTTCTCTCTTTCTTCTTTCCCTAGTTACACAATAGATCTAGAATAGACTACAATGCTTGTTCGGAGTAGAACAAAAGGATTAATAATGGTTCGATCAAAGTATACGATTCTTCTTTGAGATACTTCATTTTATACTTGAGCATGGCTTGGCGAATCTTTAGCAGACCGTTGAGAGATTTATAATCCCAAGGGAATTGATCCTTGTATATGAATCTATTATGATTCATTCCAAGAATAAGTCTTCCATACATGGTCTATGACTGTTGGTCTTTTCCTTCTCCAAAAGAGGATCCCCTATAATTAGTCCTTAAGTTGTTCCTTGATTCATTGGATGGATAGCCTTCCTTTTTAGACACATATCTTCAGCAATCAAAGTAAGCGTAAATCTTGGTCCTCCTTCATTATACTAAATTATCCTGGTTGTCATATTGCTTTAATCTTGAACCTTGCTTCCGTTGACCGATCTTTGCCTTAATTCTTTTACTTCTTCCTTTCTTGACTTCGTCCGTACATGTGATGTGGGGTTATAATTTCATAGTTTCGTACATTATATACCTTGCATTTTACATGCTTTAATAATAAATTATACTTTATTTGTGCGTAATGAAGTCTATTTTATGTGTAGGTAAATTGGAGATGAAAGTAGAGAAAAAAGGATACTTAAACGTTGAAAGTGTGCTCGAGAACAGTGAAAATGAGAAAGCTGGCGAAGCCACGCCTAAAGTAGGCGTTAGCCTGGCGATGCCAGGCTTGTATGTAGGCGTTAGACCTGGCGAGGCGAGGCAAAGGCTAGCTTAACCAGGCGTTAGATCTGGCAAGGCCAGGCAAAGGCCAACTCCACCAGGCATTATGCCTGGCGACGTTAGGCCTGGGGTAAGATCCATTCCGAGTTTTGAAGATTTATTTCGTCTCCTGGTTTGACTAGGACTTGACCTACATGTTTAGGTCTTTTCCTACACATATAAATAAACCTAAAAATGCCACTTTAAAGGGAGTTTTTTGGCGATGAGAGGCAAGGACATCATCACGTGGATAACTTTCGGAGGAGAAAATCATAGAGTTCTTCATCCCTTTTTCATTTTTTTGTAATTTGTTTATGCAAAATACTTAGAATATTGCTACTACAAACATAAGTGACTAAGAACTCTAGCTCTAGGGTTGTGATTGACATGATTATTAACGTTTATTAATTACATCTTCGTTAATTCAGATTATCATCTTGTGGTTGTTTCTCTAATTCTGTGCATAATTGATTAATTGTCTGGCCAGCAGTTGAGTTCTATTTATTATCTATGCTATGCTTGGGAAAGCCGTGTTTAGATTAGAATATAATCAGAGAGAGCTTGTTTCTGAACCCGTGGTTCGGGGGAAGATTTCGTAGTTATGATATGAATATACCTAATAGTCTTGCTTAATTGAATACCATATTATGTTCGTTCATGATAAACTCAATACAATAAGAATATATGGTTGATATATTGTGGGCAGGCGAGTAGTATTGTGGGAACATGCTATTCATATTAAAGATCCGGTTAATTAGCAACCATAGATAATCTGGATTAACGAGTGTGATTATTGAACTTAATAGGATTGATAAACCAACCACAACCCTGGAGTTTTCATCTCCTCTGAAGTAAAATCTCGTCATACAAAATCGCATTCTTGATACTTTAGTTGTTATTTGTTTAATTCTGCAATTGTAGATTAATAGAAAAATATCACTCTTAAATATCTTGGACAATTAATTGATTTTATTTTACTTAGTTAACGATCAATCTAAGCCTATGTATGTTCGACATCCGACTTTTGAGTCACTTTATTACTTGACGGCCACGTATACTTGCGTGTGTGTTTGGTCCCAACAAGTTTTTGACGCCGTTGGCTGGGACTTAGTTATTGATTGTTTATCTAAGTTAGCTTGTAGTTGATTTTTGTTCAAGTTTTTAATTTTCTTATTTAGTTAGTATTTTTTTTCTTCTTATTTTGACATGACATCTTGGAATGAAAATTGTTTGAATGATGATTATTTTTACTTTGATGATCCTTGTCCATATTGTGGAGGACCCTGATGATAGGCTATAATTACGTATTTTAGTCGCTTATTACACTCGAGTTTACTGTACTTTAATTGAGTTTGAGCTTTAATCGCTAGTGTTTTGCACTAATTGTGTGTTTTATGTCTTGTAAGAGCGATTCCGAGCTATATAGATGTTATAGAATGAAATTAAGTGATTTTAAGCTTTGAAGTCTGAGTAAAAGCTCAAGGAATTAAGTCGGGATCGGGTTCAGGGGTCAAATTTGATAATTAAGAACGAACGAAGACTCGAGGAGGCATATTGCACACTGTCTGGTAAAATAGACATAACTTTTTTATCTGAACTTCATTTGGGATTCACAATATATGGTTGGAAATCAAACTCAAAGGTCTACAACTTTCATGTTTTACGTTTTTCCCAATTTCAAACAGAACAGGGTGAAAATTGCACGTCAATAGCGCGGCCAAGGAAGAATGTTAGGGCACTAGCGCGTCCAGTAGCGTTACCGCACTAGTCCAGATGGAAAAATAGATCTGAAGGGTACTTTTGTAATTTCAAGACCAATCTCCTCAACCTAAAAAGAGTTTAGCTCGCCCACAACAAGGGTGTGCAGCTTTGGAGAGCTAGAGAGGAGCACAAGGAGAGGAAGCAATTGGACATCAATCCATATCTCCTTCTATGGTGATGTTTTACCATTGTTCATGAATTCTTTTGTAGTTTTTATCATTGTTATGAGTAGCTAACTCTTTTAATCTAAGGTTTTGGTTGAACCCGTTGTGGATGAACTTGTTGTATATTAATATAGTTTTGAGTTGGTTGTTAATCTTTATTTATTTAACTACGTTTTGATTTTGGTTAGTTGAAAGGATCTTCAATTAGTCATTCCTATTTATTATGTATCTACATGAGAGAGTGTGCATATTTAGGTAATTGTTTGAACAACATCACTCCTGGAGTATGGGCGAGATTCATAACCGAGGGTTTAGAGGTTGGATTAGAGATAAAGATACCTCGGGTGAGATCTAAGTGAATTGTAATGCAAATCTAGCTAGCATAGCTTGAGAGAGTGCGTCTAGTAAATTATTATAATTACTTGAGAGAGAGTTATGATAGCTGGAGAGTTCATGATTGATAGAGACAACTAAGACAAAGCTATAAGAAACATACAACTAAGGAAATCAACAACAGGGGAAACCATAACCTTAGACATTTACTTCAATTATTTACAACTGCTTGTTAGTTAATTCTTAGTTTATTATTCTTGTTTAGCTATAGCAGTATAAAAATACCGCCGACTATTATTCATAAATTTTGAGAAAGTTGATTATTGAGAATTTAGAGATCTAACAACAACAGTTGATACGTTAAGTCACTGTGGGATTCGACTCTGGGCATAATACTCCAGATTATTTTTGCAACGCCTGCTTAGTCTTTTAATATACACAGTTGAGCGTGATCAAATTTTGGCGTCGTTTCCGGGGAGTTAACGGTATTATCAATTATAGTTGGAGGAAAATACAAAATTCTTAATTGTAGTCAATTTTCTTTGATTTCACTCATATATTGAATTTCTTTTATATGACTTGGTACAAAAATTTTATTTTCTTTATTTTATCTGTTAATTTGAAAAAAAAATGGCATCATGGAATTATGAGAATTTGGATGTTGGTAATTTTACTTTCGATCCTCGTTATGCATACTGTGGAGGAAACCACCCAGGACAAAATTATCAAAATATTTCCGAGAGCGAGCTATGTACACCAACTCAATCTTATGTGTGGAATGTGTGTGATATGTGTGGTGGTCAAGATGGTCACATTCATGATTGTGCTTATATTTATTATCTCCCTCAACCCCTTACTTTAATGGTTCTTCTTTTTATTATGAAGTTATTAGGAATGAAGAATCAGGTATGAGGACCTGAAAGAGATCGAGAATATACTAAAGTGCCTTATGGAACAATATGATAAAATACAGTTGCAGATAGAAAGGCAAGAGACAACTACTCACATTGAACCTTTTAAAGTGCAACAAGCTTACATTGTGGATAATAACCAAGAAGAAAATGAATTGGCTGCAGAAATTGCTATTATAATGGAGGATTTAAAAAAAAATACGAGGATGAGCTAGTGGAGGAGATCAGAGTAGAACACCAACAATCAATGGAACTAGATTTTGAGGATGTCGATATTGAAGGAATGAGCCTAGAGTCAGCTAAGGGCGTTGAGGATATAAATTTTGTTGACTCTAGTATCATTGATGTTGAGGATGTTGAAAGTCCTGAAGTTCATGTATTTGAGCGCAGCCACACTCCGAGCATTTTTCCACACTATGTTTGGATGATGATATAGAAATAGATTCATCCAAACCAATTGAAGAGTCAAGGAATGAGGAACAAGGTGCATATATTCTGGAATTCTTTTTGCCAGAAAAACAGGACTACATACCTCATCTAAAAGCCAAGAAGTTTAAAATAATACAATGGTTGCTTGGGCCAATCCATGACCATAATCATAAGCTTGAATCAAAACTCGGGGTTCAATTCATAAGTTCGAAGGCAAAAAGTGATTCACGTCGTGCCGTGACTTTAAATCAAGCGATTGTTGGAGGCAACCCAATTTTATTTTATTTTAATTTAGTTTATTTTTTTATTATTGTATTATTCTTGTAGTGTCGATTTTTTATTTTTAAAAACATGGAATGCAAAGCCATTGGAAGGATGCAACAACAAACCATTGGTTGGAACTAAGTGTGAGGTACCCGTACGAAGGACCAAGCTTGGGAGAAGTCTGAGTACCCTATGAGCTGCTAGTGCTTCGACCTTTAGCCTACCAGGGAGTTTCTTTTACCCTCTTATTAGTATGGTGTGCATTGGGGACAATGCACAATTTTAAGTGTGGGGTGAGGAGATCATCTGGGTGACTTTCCATGCTATTTTAGTTGTGTTAGTTTCTTTTGTTAGGTGGTGTAGCAATTCCCCCTTGGTTTTTTTTTGTGCCGCGGTTCTTTTCCAATGGTTTTGTTTGAACCGGGTGTAGTTAGTTTTTTTTTTGTTAGGAATGGAGATATTGTGTTGTGTTTTGAATTGAAGTAATATCTCTTGACTTTGTTATGCTTTGAGAATAGTGAGTAATTTGGTTGTGACACTGATGCTCAGTTTTTGACTCTTGTATGAGTACCTTAAATTGTATGATTTTAAATTTGCTTAACTGTTTTGACTAGAGTGTCTTGATGAATCCAATCCTGAGTGAGTTAAGTGCCATGTGTATGAGGTTTGTGTGTTATTCTGTGTATTGCATTTGATTCCTAGAACTTGCCCCGTGTGTTTGCAAAGCGAAATAATAGTTTTATTCAGTCTAGGAAGTGATATAGGCATTTCTTTGTTGAGCCAGATATGTATATTTTACCCGCCTAATTATTATGTATCGTAGTTAACCCATCTGAGCCTTTAATCCTATTTCCTTGACAACCACATTACAAGTCTTACCCAATTATTTGAATGGACTATCTATTTGAACCTTTTAACCTCTCATAAGCACTTAAATTGTTATACAATGTATAAAAGTTAAAGTGTGGGGTTGTTAGTTTGGCTTTTGAGTGGAACTAATAAAATTTGGAGAAAGGTGCACTGTTTTGAAAAAGTAAGAGTCGCTTGAAAAAAAATCCTTAATAAGTGGTGACTCTTGATGTAATTGTGCTTAAAGAAGTATGGGGTAATAATATTAATGTGAAGGTGGAGCTTGGTTTGACATAAATATGGGGTTTGAATGTCAAAGTATATGTATTAAAGTGCTTAGGGAGGTGTAGTCACTCTTATATCTAAATATATCCTACCCGTCCCGCAACCTACATTACAACCAAATACAGTCCTACTTGATCCTAGACTGAATGAGCTCGATTAGTAGAGTGGTACACTACATGTAAGCCTATGGTGCATCTTTTGTGGCACATGAATATTATTTCTGAGAGTGAGTGAATTCTTTCTATCTTAAGTTCTTATGTGTTCTTAAATTTTATTGTGTGGAACTACTCTCTTTTGTTATATGAGGGCACTTGATCCATGAAGGAAAGGCAATATTAGTGAACTTTATGTTAGAGTAAGTGGGTGAGCTGCGAATAATATGTGGTACTTGTGAGTCAAATCTTGAGATGAAGATGTTATGCTTTTGTGCTTAGTCTATTTTAAATATTCTCGGTGTGATGAGTTTGGAGAATTGCTTAAAAAGGCCGTTTCTATGTAAAGTGTAGTTTGATTGCTCGAGGATGAGTAGACCCCACTGGTGGAAAATTGTCAGAATGTTACCGGGAGCGAGTTGCGCGCACAATCTCAATCCTTTGAGTGGAATATTTGTAATATGTGTAGTGGTTAAGATGGCCATTGTGGTAGTTGTCCTAATTCTTTTCATCCTTCTTTGAGCCCTTATTGCGATCTTTCTAATGATGTTTGTGAGTTTGATAGGGGCAATGAAGTGCAGGATATGGAATGTGATGCATATATTAGGGATATTCCGAGGCAAGTAGCAGAGCAACATGATGAACTCAAAAAAGATATGAAAAGAATGAGAGCAACAATCGCAAGAATGAAGGCTAATATGAAAGAGTCGAATAAAAAGAGCGAGTATGACCAAGAGGAAAATTTTGAAAAAGAGGAGATTATGAGTCAACCTTTGCTGGTGGAACAAGATGAAAAGTTAGCAATATATGAGGCTCAACGTGAGAAAATTACAGATGGGATTAAAAAATTTGTAGAAGGAAGAGCTGAATCGGGACAAGAGATCGAAAAATTTGCACTACTATTCACGATTTGGGAGCTCAATTGATTGCAAAGGTTGATGCGTCTAACGCCCAACAAAATAGTTATGAGTTGTCTGAAACTGAAAAAGAGCTTATACGCCAAATTGAGGATCTAACAGTGGAGAGTCAATCGTTTGACCATACTCTTATTGATGATGTCCATATTGAGGAAAACACACTACAGTCATGTGAGGAAGTAGATAATATTATATTTGAAGACTTTAGTGTGTGACGTATGAGGATGTAAATAGTGATGTAGTTCTAGAGTAAGAACGCATTGGTCCTCGTTCCATGCATTTTCAACATTGTATTTGGATGATGACATGAAAATCGAGTCATCTGAGCCTTTGGAGGAGCCAACAGACGAGGGACAAGGTGCTTACATTCTGGAATTTATTGTGCCAGAGTGAAAGAATTACATACCTCATCGAAAGGCCAAGAAGTGTAGAATGCGAAATTGGTTGCTTGGCCCGATTACATTTGTCCCACCACCCCGAGAGCACAGCGAAAAGCTTGAAGTCAAATTGGGGGCGCAACTAATAAGTTCGATATGGAGATAAAAAGTGGTTCAAGTCATGCTGCGACGTCAAACCAGGCGCTTGCTGGTAGGCAACCCAACTTTACCGCTTTCTTTTATTTTTATTTATTTTATTATTTTTGTAGTGTTATTTTATTTTGTAAGATTATTATCATAGGAAGCAAAGCCATTGGAAGAGTGCAAAAGTGAGTTAGATGGTGTGAACTAAGTGTGGGGTGCCCGCACAAAGGACCATGCTTGGGGGAAGTCTGATTGTCCCATGAGCTGCTATTGCTTCGGCCTTTGGCCTCTCAGGGAGTTTCTTGTCCACCCTCGTTATTGTTTTGCTTTAATTGTGCATTGGGAACACTGCACTCTTTTAAGTATGGGACGGGAGAATTCTCTAGATGATTAGTAGTAGGACGAAGAAAAATATTAACTTCTTATTTATGATTTCGTAATTGTGTAGTATCGAATTAGTTATTGAAAAAACAATCTAAAAAAAATCAGAAAAAAATAATAGAAAAATTGGACTCTTCCCGACGATGAATCTCCTTGATAGTTTTCTTGAGGAATTTAAGTCCAAAGAAAAAGGACAAAAAGAATTTCTTTGTAAGACAAAGCTAACCGTTTTAATTTAATTTAGTTATATTTGAAGTATGATTCGAGTTCTTTAATTCTTACAATGGTTATTAATTAGTACTCCCTCCGTTTCATATTAAATGAGGTACTTTCCTTTTTAGTCTGTTCCAAAACAAATGACACATTTTTAAATTTGGAAATAATTCAACTTTAAACTCTTTCATTTTACCCATTTACCCTTAATGAGAAGTTTTTATAGCCACACAAATGGCATGACCCCACAAACTTTTTACCTCTTAAGCTTTTAAGACCACAAGTTTCAAATGTCTTTTTTTTCTTCTTCTTAAACTCCGTGCCGAGTCAAACTACCTCATTTAATATGAAACAGAAGGAGTATTATCTTTCCGGCCATTGATATTTATAGTGCTTTTGCATTTTTTATAGCTACAGTTCAATCCCACCCCCATCCACCCCCCTCCCCCAAGTTATGACTTGTTCAGCCCCCTACATGAAGGGAATATTCAGCCCTGACTAATCCAAATACACGTTGAGTAAGGCTAATGTATGATATGGAGTAAAAAGAACAAGAATGGAACCATCCTCACTTGTCCTATTCGAAGCTTCTTTCATTCGTCAGTATATGGTGTGTAGTCTTTCGCCTGAAACATTCCCTCATTTAAGAGGCTGAACAAGTCATAACTAGATCAAGGAGAGTAAGGCCTATTTATGATATGGAATAAAAAGAATATGAATGGAACCATCATCACTTGTCCTATTTGAAGCTTCTTTTATTCGTCAGTATATAGTTGGTATTCCTTAATTCGCACGAGATATTATTTCGGGCGAAGAGGTAGAGAAAATAGCTATCCTATCGGGCATATTCGTGTATCCTTAATTTTAATTTTAGGCCCTCAATATTGCTTCAATTTTTGTAGTTCAAGTTGGTGATTTTCAACAAGAGTTAATGTGAAACTTCAGACGATAAGTGTGTGGACGAGTTTTTGGTTTCTCTCTCAAGATGAATCCCCAGACCTATGAAACTCAAAAAAAATAATACCATCCAAGTCTCCTGACATTGATCATGATAATTCCATACACAACAACCTACAAAATAAACTATCCTTCAAGGAAATGCTAACAACCTCTAGCCCAATGATCTTTGCCTCAACTATAAACCAAAATGACTTGGAGTTGTCAGAGACTACCCTAGTAGAAGGAATGATCGAACACTCTGTAACTTCTAACACACGAGGCATTAAAATTATTTCGTTGTTAAAAGAAGATAGACAAAGAATTTATGAGCCCTGGAAAAATGTTATCATTGTGCAGCTAGTGGAAAAACGTATGTTGCACTACTACTTGAAGAAGAAAATTCAAGAATTATGGAGGCCAACGGAGGATCTCCAACTGATTGATCTTGGTGAAGATTATTGTATAATTAACTTTAAAAAAAAGGAAAATATAGAAAATGCTATTCAGCAAGGGCCTTGGTCCATCAAATAACAAATATTTTTTCCTATGTTACGTTCTTTTCCCTGCAACGTTTTCTTGATTTATAGTTAGGCAATATATCACCTGAAGTCCAGGGTGTGTTTGGTACGAAGGAAAATGTTTTCCATGGAAAATGTTTTACTAGAAAATGTTTTCATGGAAAATAAGTGGTTTTATCACTTATTTTCTCTTGTTTGGTTAGTAAGCGGAAAATATTTTCTATTGTTTGGTTAGAGAGTAGAAAATAATTTTTTTTAGGAACATATTTTTTATGCAACTCTCCTCACCCCTCCCCTCCCACCTTCCCCCACCCCTC
>MU702457.1:0-18994 GCA_026770625.1 Nicotiana glauca | reverse complement strand
CGGAGCAGTAAAACGAAAAAAAAAAAATTTAAATTACAAAGAAAAAAAGTAAAAAAAAAATTTATGTTTGGGGGTTGGGGGCGGGACTGGGGGCAGTAAAACGAAAAAAAACAAAAATTTAAATTACAAAAAAAATGTAAAAAAAAAAATTTGTGGGGTGTGGGCGGGCTGGGGGTAGTAAAACGAAAAAAAAAATTAAATTTAAATTACAAAAAAAAATTGTGCAATGGGGGAGGGGGGCGGGTGGTGCAGAAAAATGAAAAACAGAAATTTGAAATTGCGAAAAAAAAAATTTAAGGTAAAAAAATATTTTTTTTGCGTGGGGGAATGAAGGGGTAGTAGGGTGAATGGTAATGGGAAAACTAAAATTTTAAAAAAAAAACTTTTTTTTGGAGAGGGGGTGATCAGGTGGGTTGGTAAGGGTGAGGAAGGTTGAGAAGGAGCTTTGGAAAATGTTTTCCATTCTTTTGATAAGGAAAACATTTTCCTCCAATTGGAGGAAAATAAATTGATAAGGAAAATATTTTCCAAAACATTTAAACTAACCGAACATGGGAAAATTCCAGAAAATGTTTTCCTTCATACCAAACACACCCCAAGTCTTAGACTTTTATTATTTGATTGTGTCACGGCAAATAAACCTCAAGATAATCAACGAGAAATTGGTGATAAAATACAAAACACCTTAACCTGTCACGGAATCATATGCTACATAATTGGGAGAAATTCAAAAATAGCCAGATTTACCACTGGTCGTTGAAAAATAGCCAAGTTTCAAAAGTCATCGAAATTTAGCCACTTTAAATCTGAGCGAAAACACTGTTCAAAATTCGAAAAAAATACGCCTGCAAATTTTACGGGAGTTCCAACATAAGTATGATTGAACTCCCGTAAATTTTACGGGAGTTCCAGGATAACTATGCTGGAACTCCCGCAAATTTTACGGGAGTTCAAGCATAATTATGCTGGAACTCCCGCAAATTTTACGGGAGTTCCAGCAAGTATAATTGTCCAGTATAATATACTGGAGTTTGGAGCACTGGTGCTCCAGTCTCCCGCAAATTTTACAGGAGTTAGCAAAGTATACCGGTCCAGCATAATATGCTGGAGTTCGTACACAAATGCACCAGAACTCCCGTATATTATACTCGACCGGTCCCTGTTGCAGCAAAATAGTGGCTATTTTTCATTAACTTAGTAAACGCTGGCAATTTTTTATTGACCAGTATGAAAACTGGCTATACCATGATATTTTAACTACATAATTCCATTTTATATAAATCGAATTTAGGATAACGTGACATTTTCGATATTTAACATATAAAGATAACTTTACTTTGACTTCATAAACCTTATCTTGTAAATCTTCTTTTTTTGTTTTTCCATAAATGTCACGACCCGGATTTTCCACCATCAGGATCGTGATGGCGCCTACTCGTGATAGCTAGGCAAGCCTAACTACCACGAGTAGTAAAACCATTCTGTTGACAATTCATAGCATCAGTAATACTGGCAACAATAACTGCGGAAGTCTAATTTATAAGTCTGAGATAAATACAAAATACTCAACAATATCCTCTACCCAAGATTTGGTGTCACATACTCACGAACTACTAAGAATAAACTACATATAAAGGTCTTAAAGAAATATAACAGTTGTCTGTCTCGAAACAATGAGGCAACAGTAAAAATGAAAAAAAAAACATAAGAAGAGACGTCGGGTCTGCGGACGCCTGCAAGCTACCTCAGTCTCGTGATAATAAAATCCTGCTCCCGAACTACTGCTGTTGCTGCTGCTCAAAACCTGGACCTGTGCAAAAATGCACAGAAGTGTAGTATCAGCACAACCGACCCCATGTGCTGGTAAGTGTCTAGCCTAACCCCGGCGAAGTAGTGACGAGGCTAGACTGGACACCACATAAACCCGTGCAGTTATAAATATATAGTGGAAATCGAATAACAAGTAAATAACAACATGGGAGGGGGAAACATGCTATGAGGGAAATACAATTAGCAGTAATCCAGAGTATCAACCAAACAGCTCAAAGTCCACAATAAAACAAGAAATCCATATTCAGACATAACCACAGATATCAACCACTGTTGCGGCGCGCAACCCGCTCCATAATTACCATTGTTGTGGCGTGCAACCCGCTCCACATATCACTGTTGCGATGTGCAACCCGACCCACATTATTTATCATTTATCATTGTTGCGGCGCGTAACCCGATGCTCAGTATCATTTGTTGCGGCGTGCAACCCGCTCCTCAATATCATTTAACAGTCTGAGTCCCCAAGTAATAGTTACAATCAAGGGACACACAACAGACAAATACATAGCAAACATCCCGGCAAGGGAGCACAATTATTAGTTCAATCATCCCGGCAAGGGAGAATACATTAAATACTTACGTCACGGCAAGGGAATAATCAACAACGTTTCCTTTTTTCCTTACTTCACTTATCTTATAATTCACTTTACTATTCTGAGCCAACGCTCCAAAGAATTTAATGATCATTTACTGTTCACACGTTATTCACAATATATAGACATCCTCCAATAACATGGAATTCACAGCCAGCTCATGATAATCACATTATAAGGACTCACGGTCATGCTAGACACCAATGTATAGATACTCGTCACCATGCCTATACATCGTACTCGATCACATAGCAATTAGCAACAAGACTCAACTCCTATTCCCTCAAGCTAGGGTTAGACCAAACACTTACCTCGAAGGTTTACGGCCAATTCAATCCTTAAGCAATGCCTTTCCTTTCGAATTTGGCTCCAATTCAATCGTATCTATACACAATTGATTTAATATCATCAATAATACTCAACAATCCAACCCAAATACCTAAATATAATCTTTCCAATATTCTGCCCAAAATTTGCAAAACCGACCCCGGGCTCGCTTGGTCAAAACCGGAGGTTCGAACCAAAATAAATTCACCCATACCCCCACGAATCCAAATATATAATTTGTTTTAAGATTCGACCCCAAATTGGGGTTGAATTACCCAAAATTCTCAAAACCCTAACTTTGCTCAAAACCCATAATTTCTACCTTAAACTTCATGATTTAGGGCTAGGATTTCAGTAATTAATGAAGAAAATTGAAAGAAATAAGTGGAACAATGCTTACCCAAGAAGTTTTGACGAATGGGAGCTTCTATGGACGCCTAAGTGCTTGGAGAAGAAAGGGTTTCGTGTAAAATTATGAAAATCCCGTCACTGGTTCTGTTTTTAACTTAAAAATTCGCTGGGCAAAAATGTTCATCGCGTTCGCGACACACCTGTCGCGTTCGCGATGAAGGAAGACAGGTAAGCATCGCGTTCGCGTGAAAGAGGATGCGAACGCGAAGAGGAAAAAGGCGGGGGTCCAGAACTTGGTCTACGCGAACCCGAGGAAGGGAGGAACTATAACTACCCGAACGCGGGAATAGGTTCGCGAACGCGTAGAAGGGGACCAGGCCAGCATCGCGATCGCGTAAGGGCGACCGCGAACGCGAAGAACAACCTGGCCTGCAACAGCTGAAGGAAAAACCTGCTATGTTTTTAAGTGAAAAACCACCCCGACACACCTCCGAAACACTCCCGAGCCCTCGGGGCTCCAAACCAAATATGCACACTGACTCAAAAACATCATACGAACTTGCTCGCGCGATCAAATCGCCAAAATAACATCATTTACATAGAATCAAGCCTCAAAACTCATGATTCTCCTTTCAAAATTCATAAACTTCCAACTTTAGACATTTAGGTCCGAAACACGTCAAACGACGTCCGATTTCGACCAAACTTTACAGGAAGCGCTTAAACAATATATAAGACTTGTACCGGGCGTCGGAACCAAAATACGAGCCCGATACCATAGTCTTTTAATCAATTTTCATTTTCATTTTCCTTAATAATTTTAGAAAAATAATTTAACAGAAAAATTCTTTTACTCAGGTTCTAGACCTCGGATTTCGACTCTGGGCACATGCCCGAGTCCCATATATTTCTACGGACCTTCCGAGACCGTCCAATCTCGGGTCCGGATCCGTTTACCAAAAATTTTGACCAAAGTCAACTATAATCATATTAATATTAAAATTCTTCAAATTTTTCACAGAATTCACATATTTCAACACAAATATTTACCGGCTACGTGCCCGGACTACACACGCAAATTGAGGGGATAGAAAATGAGGTTTTCAAGGCCTTGGAAGCACAGAACAGATGAGGAAAACAGGTGATGACCCTTTGGATCGTCACAATAAGTGTCAGATAATTGCAATAGGACCCGACTAATTCAGATTCGCATCGAATAAAACTTATTAAAAGAAAAGTGCTCCAAGTAATTAGTTATGCAGCGATTAAATTTTTATGTAATAATTAATGTTTATTATCTCATGTGCGATTAGTTATTCCAATACATCAACCAAATGACTCCCACACTGGTTTACTTTAAGGTTTTGAGTTCGAGTCTTGAATATAAAATTATCTTTATTAAGAAGTATATTTTATCCCTAATATAAAACTTTTCGACGTAAATTCGAATTTAATTCTATTCTAATATAAACACCGAATAGGAAACCAAAAGAAACTTCTTTGAGTAGCGTGGGCAGGTCAAATGTGCCGTCAATCTTCTCCTTTTTACGCTATTCAAATTTCATATGAAACAATTATTATAATAAATTAATTATTGATTTTTTCATGTTTTGTTTCCAAATGAGAGACATATTTTGCATCAACTATGCCTAGTGAATTTATTATACTCCATACGCGGAGATTCGACTGAGTTATTTGAAATCAAACTAGTACGTTTTTCACTTTTATACTTTTATGAGACTTTCTTTTTATTTTAAAATAAATATTAGCATGCATTTTAAGACGAGCTTAAAACAATGGTCAACTACATTAACTTCCCTTTAATTAAATTCTAATTGTAATGATCCCTTCATACTGTCGACCAACTCTTTGGATTAGCACAGCTACACACATATATATAGAAGACTAAGGGTGTGATGTTGACAATCTACTCTAAAATAAATATTAATGATTATTTCCAAAGTTCAAACATGTGATCGGACTTTCCGATTTTCGAAGTGCGTGCACTCTTTCATTTTTGTGTTTCACATGAGCACTTTCCATATTCTTTTTGTTTGTTTCAATATTTATGTGTGTGTATTGATCATGTTTTAGCTTGAGACATTATACGTTTATTTTGACCATATGGTTTTATCTTTTATGTATGTATATGTCATTGTTTTATAAAACGGGGTATGAGGCGAAGCGTTTTATCTCTGATAAGGCGAGGCATAAGCCCTGAGACATGGGGCATAAGTCACACGTATCTTTAAATTTTACTAATTTCAAGAATTCTAAGATAATATTTCCTCCGGTTCACAGTAAGTGTCCAATTTACTTTTTCAATATGGTTCAAAATAAGTGTCCAGTTATATAATCAAGAAAGAATTCAATTTGTTTTTACAAAATAACCCCTATGTACATATCCCTAAAAAGTTTTCTTACTTCTTACATTAAATGTTTAATTAGGGATAGTTTAGTCATAGTAGATATTTTTATATAGAATTTAGTATTTTCTTAATGGGCTTGATAAAAGCAAATTGGACACTTATTGTGAACCGGAGTGAGTATAAAATAAAAATAATTACATTAAAATCACAAATTTATTGTAAATAATTTATTTAAATTATTCATAAATTATAATTCATAATGAATAATACAAAATTTTTGACATATATCATAATATGCAAATTAGCTGCAACATCGTTACAACTTAAACATCAAAAGTACGTATTCGATGCGAAATCTTATATGTATCTCTTAAGGAGTAATGAATCTTGAAAAAAATTCGATATTATAATTTGATTTTAAACAAAATACTCCTTTTATTTAATATGATTTCTATTTAAAATAGAATTTACATAAAAATACTATTCAAAATTTAAATATGATTCTCTAGCATCATTTATTTTTAAGTTTTAACAAGTTAATAAAGTGACACATAATCTACCATACTATATCGTGATAACTAATTATTTGTAAATACTAGCTAATACTGAGATATTAAATTACTAAGTATTGTATTTCGTAAACAAGAAAAATAATATCTTGGAAAATAATTATAAAAAAATTATGGACTAATATAATAAAGACATAACAAAAGTTAATAAATAAATACTTTTAAACGAAAGATTTATTTAAAATTTACTTTCATAGCAATCTTAGTGGATAACGTGCAATAAATTTTATTTTAATTATGACTTAAAATACTCTCAACTTAATGATTTATGATTAAGAAAAAAGTAATTTTGAATAGTTAACGATTTATTAAGAAAATTTGAGGATTTACAAAGTTAGTTACACATAATTGAATAAAGTTCTATTAGACGAACCTAGTACGTAAGGCGTTGGGCGTGTCCGGGGCGTAAGCCCCAACGGCCGAGGCGTAAGTCTCACGGAATTAAGCTCTACACATAAGCCCAGGGGCGTTTTACGAGTACCCCGCCCCAGGCCTTTTAAAACAAAGGTATATGTCAATGTTTCAAATGTTAGCTCAACGCCAATTCTATATATTCTTGTGTTCAATTTCAATCGACTCTTTGCCTTAGATTAAAATAGTCATACCAATTATACAATTATAATTTTAATGTTATATCTTGCATTTTCATCGCTATATAAATATTATATTACTTAATTTTGTTTTTTTCCCACCTAAAATGATTTTCTCAACCTTTAACATAGCAGTTTTTCACACAACCTTACCTTGCTACTATATTTACTGCAAGGTAAGTCGAATTAATCGGGTCTTAAGCTAGATATCGGGTGATTTAGAAAAAAAATAATTTAAAATAGAATTACTTGATCCTTTCTTATTTGAATTCTTAGGAACACTGCATCTAGTTTAAAGATCTAAAAAACTAAGAGAGAAAAAAATTAATTCAAAATGTTAATGATGTTTCGCTCAAAAGAGGGATTTCGTTCTTTATTTAAAAAAAAAATAGCAAAGAAAAAAAATGAGACATAATATTTTTAGAATTAAGCCAAATATCACAATCTACCAAATTTAAAATGAGTATGTCGGCTCAAGCCTAAGACCATTAAAGTGATTTCTACGCCTAGAAAATTGAATTCTCCAAGTAGACCAAATTATTTTTTCACTTCAAAATATATTGTAGTATTCAAATGTATAAAATTATTTGGAATTATTTTTGACATTATACTAAGTGGCATGTTAAACTTGATATTACAATGTGGTGGGAATTTTAAATAATATTACGTTAACCTTAAATATTTTCTTAAATATTACATAAGTTTTTGTGAACGATAGATATATACGCAAGATGGATCGAACACCACTGTTATAAATAAGTTTAGATAAAAATATATACAAAATTTATTGTATAAAAAAAACACTTATCAAAGTTTGGCTTCAAACCAATAATTGTATCAAGGCGCTTGTTTGAAGTTTACTATTGATAAGTTGGTATTTTATCAATTTATCTCGTCTTTAAGCCTACATTTTTGCTATGTTTGAGTGATAAAATCATGTGTTTATGTCATTTACTTCTATGGAAGGTAGAGTTCAATGGAAAGAAATAATCCATATATGTGATATCTACTAGTAGGAATAGAGGTTTTTGTCTTGTTGAACTTCTAATATTATTATGTGGCGAAAAGGTTGGGATTTCAATTTTGTTAACACTAGAAGTAGCATGGGCAAAGAGGGGGAATCTACTGAATGATAAAAGATGAATCAAAAGACTATTTGCTATAATGTCAAGGGATTAAACGATAAATATAAACATAGAATAATCTGTGAATAATAAAAGATGAATCAAAAGACTATATGCTATAATGTCAAGGGATTAAACGATAAATATAAACATAGAATGATCAGATTATTGGACAGAGAGTGGAATGCAAATATAATGTGCTTTTTGAAACCAAAATGGTGACGGCTGATTACGTTGTTATTAGACAAATTGGTGGTAATGGATAGGCGGATTAACTGGTTTTGGATGCTCAGGGCAGCAGTGGGGGACGCTACCCTATGAATACTCAATGCAGACGGTCATCTGCTTCACCAATGCATCGTGCCCCAAGATGAATAATTGCTTTTGCTGTATCTCCGTGGAAACCCATGTCTCTCAAACTTTCCTTGATTAATTCTTCAAGTTTTTCTTCTTGTTCAAGTTGTTCAAGACGAGGTAGTATCCATTGACTAAATATTGTTCCACTCACATGAATGGTAACTTCATTTGTGATCAAATGGAAGAGTATAACCCTGTATGCAAATACGTTTCGTTGAGGTGTCGCAACTGGAGAAAGTAAAAAAAGAGTATATAACATTCGCTAAAAAGTTAAGTGTTAACAATTAAAAAAGTAATTCGCAGCTAATGCTTTTTACCCTACATAATTACTTTTTTTGTTGTATTATATCAACTTTCTATTCTAGACATTTGTTGTAGTAATATTGTTTATTCTAGTGAATGTCCATGCACATATTACACCTGATTTTTGGGATTGCAGACCATTGTTTGTGATTGTACCACTATTATTATATTTAGCTTTATATTTTGATCGTGATCGAATCTTGATGATGATGTTAGTATTTTACCACGATTATGGAATAAATTTCGCTTATTTATCTCGCCAATTGTTTCAAAAAGTGTTATGAACTGTCTTAATGTTGAGTTATTGCTGGCTTAGCGTTGCCGGCTTGCCTGCCGGCAACGCTGTGCCATCACGGCCAATTGTGGAAATTGGGTCATGATAATGAGTTTGGACAAAAATTGGATCAATTGGATCTCTTTTTCTATGTATACCTATTGTCTAATTCTCCAAACTCATAATTGATTCAATGGTAAACAAGATATCTTATTTTCTCAAGGAGACCTCCGACAAGGGATTGCATGTCTTAGTTCTTTGCTAGATATTGCATTCTCGAGAGGTTGGCTAAGAGGCTTTTCCCTCCTATTAAGGAATCTAGCCTTGTTCACATTTCTTCTTTTTTTGCCGATGACACCATGATAGTTTATTATGCAAAAAAATCAGGTTTTATTTTTGAAGGTTATACTTTTGGCCTTACAAGCAACCTGGGGCATACGTATTAACTACTCGGGAAGTAATCTTGACAAAGAAGTGAGCAATGTTCTTGGGAGTTCATAATTAGAAACCCACTTAACACAAGTTTGTTGTGCAAGTGGCTATGGAGATTCAATGGTGAGGAAACTACCTCTGGAAACAAGTTATTTCCTAAAAATATGGATAACCAAGTACCACTTTCTCCCCTTGGCCTGAGTGTATGGAAACATATTGGAGTTCTTTGAGGGATTTTTCTTCTCTAAAAGTAGGACATGGCAAAAAATTAAGATTCTGGCAAGATGCATGGCTTCATCACACCCCCTGAAAGGTTCTGTTTCCAGTCCTCTTCAGATGCACATTAATCTCAGAATTTAAACAGAATCAGGGTGGTAATGATTGGGAGTAAAAGCTAGCTTACTGTTATCGTACCTTCTCTTGAATGTCCCTCTCCTAGAGCAAGTAACCAGAATAAAGGAATGAGTGTAACTCATTTGTTATTCACTAATAATACTTTGATCTTTCTGAACAACAAGAAAGATGTCTGTGTTGTTTGTTCATGACACTTTGCAGTTTGAAGTTATATTTTGGCTGCATATTAATATCAACAAGTTCAAGCAGATAAAATAGGGTTTTATTTTCAAGTAAAGGTTGATACAATAGGGTTGAAGGGAGTGGGAGAGTAGAAGAATGCAGATAACATGGTATGAATGTAGAGAAAATCTAGTATATATGGATCTCCATTTCATTTGGAGAACATACAAAAATTTATATAAAATCTAGTATATATGGATCTCCATTTTATTTGGAGAACATACCAAACTTTATAGATAGTAGTGTGATCCAATTACTTATCAAGTTCACGGTAATGGAGAAAGCAAGATTAGTATAGACAACACCTACTCAACTGCAATTAAATTATAGCCGAAGAAACTCAAATACAATTCAATATATCATAGTTATATTTTAGTTTCAAAATACTATACGTAAATATTTTTAGATATGGCTCTGCAGCTCAAAGAGGTAGTTTCACAAGTTATGAAGTCAACGAAATTGGTCAACCATTTATAATCCGAGTTCAAAATGGCTTACCAGAAGGAAAAAAAAAAGTCAGTTGCATCTCAACTATTTCAGCTATCCGAATCTAGAGAGTTCCTCAACGTGCATTAGCATTCTGAAATGATAAAGACAGAGAAAGCAAGGGAAGATCACTCAATAGGCAGACAAAAAGGTAATGAAGAATCTCACTGTCTGAAGCTCACAAAGGAGCCAAGGCTTAAGACATAACTATCAGCTTTTTCAAGCAAAACTGTTGTTCCTCAGTTCTTCCTGATGTGGCTAGGAAGCTTTTAGGTGCATAAAAAAACAATAACAATAGTAAGAGTAATAATAATTGATCATATCTCGTACCATTTAGGTATTTGGATAATATAATACTCCAATAGAAGAAGAGAAAAAAATATAAGAAACACAAAAAACACTTTTGGCCAAAAATTGAGGTATTTGGCCAAGCTTTTGGAGGGGAAAAAAGTACTTTTGAGGAAGGCAGAAGCAGTTTCTGAGAAACAAAAAAAAAGTAGTTTCTCCCCAAAAATATTTTTCTGAAAGCACTTTTGAGAAAAATACACTTAGAAGCAGGTTTTGTGGCTTGCCGGGAGGTTTGGTTTTTGGTTTAGGAGAGAAATGGTATACATAGTCCCTAAATTGAAAGTTTAAGTCATAGGAGTCGACCGTAGATGGAATTGTGGGAAAACGACTCCGAAATGGAGTTTTGATGGTTCTGATAGCTTCGTATGAGGATTTTGTTCTTAGGAGCGCGTTCAGAAGTTGATTTGGAGGGTCATTTCGACGTTAACTGGCAAAAGTTGGATGATTTTTGAAAAGTTTGACTGGGAGTAAACTTTTGATATCGGGTTCAGATTTTGATTCCGGAAGTGGGAGTAGGTCCGTAATGTCAATGATGATATGTGTGAAAAATTTGAGGTCAATTGGACTTGATTTGATAGGTTTCGACACCACATGTGAAAGTTAGAAGTTCTAAAGTTCATTAGGCTTGAATCGATGCACAATTCATGTTTTTGATATTGTTTGACGTGATTTGAAGGCTCGACTAAGTTCGTATGATGTTTTAGGACTTATTACAGTGGTTGGTTGAGGTCCCCAGGACCTCGGGGTGGTTTCGGATGGTTAATGGATCAACTTTGGACCTTAAAGAATGGCTGAAGTACACCAGTCTGGTGCAATCTCACTTGCGCAAGTTTGATCGTAGGTGCGAGCTTGCAGAAGTGAGATGCCGAGCACAAAAGTAGAAACGGGCAGTTCAGGCAGGACTCACTGGTGCGGTAGTTTTCGCAAAAGTGGCTTCCCTTTTTTTGGTGGGGAGATGCGCAGAAGCGACAGGGTCGCAGGTGCGACACGTTTTGTTGCAGGCGAGCTTGCGCAAGTATGGCCCTATGCACGCAGAAGTGGACCCAGGGGACTTGAGTGAAGTCCTCACGTGTGATGGAAATTCGGCAGGTGCAGATCCGCAGATGCGGCTGTGGGTTCACATATGCACAATAACTTTTTTAAAAAAGTACTCTTTATGATAAAAAGTACTATTTCTGATAGAAAAGTACTTTTGGCCTCCGTGAAGCTTGGCCAAAGGGAGCCAAAGATCAAGCCACCATTCAAATTCTTTAATATTTGGTCAACACATGAGAACTTTCCTAAGATGGTGGAGGACTGCAGGACACAGAACCTGCATCTAAATACAATAAGAAATATTTGGCTGAAGCAGAAAGACAAGGGTATTACTATGAAGATTAACAAGCCAGTGAAGAACTGAAAGATGTCTCGACCAAGATAAGTGCACATTACACAGATGAACTTGCATCAGAAGAGAAGAATATATTATGCTAGCTTGAAAAGTGGTCCTTGATTGAAGAAAGTATAATGCAACAGAAGGCGAGAGCAATGTGGATAAAACTTGGAGGCTCTAACACTAGCTACTTCTCAACATTCACGAAAGATAGAAAATAGAGGAAACAAATCACAGAGATTGATTCTCTAGATAGAAGGACACTGACTGACCTAGTAGCTATAAGGGAAGAGATTAATCATTTTTACAATTCACTCATGGGCACAACAATTACCAGTGTGGCAACAGTAAATAAGAAGACCATGAGAAGAGGCAAAAAGTTGAAAGATGATCAACAACTTTATCTATGTGAAACAGAAACATAATAAGAAATATATGATGGATTAAGCTCTATAGGAGATGACAAAGCACCATGGGTGGATGGATACAATGCAGTATTCTATAAAAAGCATGGCCAATTATCAAGAATAAAGTTATAGTAGCAGTAAATGAGTTCTTTCTAACTGGTACTATGTATATATACATCAATTATACTGCAGTAACTTTGATTCCAAAAGTAGTTAATCATGTTACAATCAAAGAGTATAGGCCTATTGGTTGTTGCATTGTCCTATATAAAATCATTTCTAAAGTCCTCGCAGGAAAAATACAAAAGGTTATTTCTAGTATTATCACAGAAACACAAGCTGGATTCACTCCTGGGAGAAGAGTTGCAGACAATGTGATCTTGGAATTGAATTGGTAAAGGCATACAAAAGGAAATACATCTTACCAAGATGCATGATCAAGGTAGATATTCAAAAAGCCATGATACAGTAGATTCGAGGTTCCTGAAACAAATGTTGTAAAAGCTGCACTTTCCTCCAAAGTTTGTTAGATAGGTGATAGAATGTGTGTCAACTGTTAATCCATAATAATTAATGGAGAACTAACCAAAAAATTGATGTTGCAAGAGAGCTCAATCAAGGGAACCCAATGTCACCCTTCTTATTTTCCATAGTCAAAGAGTACTTAAGCAGAAATCTTAGTGAAGTGAGAGATGAGAAGCAATTCAAATATCATCCTAAGTGTTCAAAAATGAATATCACTCAATTGAGTTTTTCGGATGCCCTACTGTCACGAACTAAAATCCCAAACCATCATGATGGAACCTATCGATGATACTGGGCTAGCCAAAACTTTCAATATTTAATATAAAATGAGCCAAATGATTTTTAAATGACTAAGTCCTCATAAACGGGTAAAATCCAAAACATACATGCGGAATTTATCTCCCAAATCGGGGTGTCACTAAGCCCATGTGCATCTATATATAACCAGTCTAGAAATGAAATATCCAAAACAGTTTGGATTTAAATACAATGAAAGAAAAGATAAGGAGGGAGAAACAAGGGCTGCGAACACCAGGCAGCTACCTCGATATCTTCAATGGTCAACTACGTAAAATATCAACACCCTCCACGCCCAGAAACTTCTGGATTTGCACCAACTTAGTAAGTAACAATAATAAATAAAGAACTGAAAGATAGTGACGAGCTATACATTTATAATTCATTTTCAGTAGTCTCAACAAAGAATGTATTAATGCTTTCAAAATCGGCAATTTAAGCCAAATCGGTTTATACGTGCCAAGTTCTAGTAATACCGGATAAAATATCTTTCAGTTGCTTTCAGAAAAAACAATTATATGTGGAAAATACGTGCAACAATAATGAAGTCATATACAACCTCTTAGGGCAAAAATCACTCAGTCCTCCATTTACTCCAACCTCACAATCACTCATTCCTCCCATTCACTTATTCCGCAGGTACCCTCTGGAGACTGTACGCACCCCCAGGAAGGGCAGGACCGCAGGTGCGGATGGTGGAGCGCACCTGCGAGACCATAGGTGCGATGAAGGGAATTTCAGAAGCAATTTTGGGTGGTTAAGTGAAAATCGATGGTGTGACGCTTGGAACGCAGATGGGGTCGCGCAGATGCGAGAATTTGGGTCGTAGGTGCGAGATGCCTGGGCAGAAGGTATATAAGGCACCATTCGCAAATTTTGGCCATTCTTCACTATTTTGCATCCGTTTTTGAAGCTTTTGGAGGGTTTTGAAGAGGGAATCATGGAGGTAAGCTACTTGAACTCAATACTTGTGATTATGGTATTTTTCAGTTGTTTAAGCATGTAATTAGAAGAAATTCGAGATGTAATTGAGGGGTTAGGGATTGGAAATTGGAGAGTTTGATTTGAGGATTTGCGGGACCATTTGAGGTCAAATTTTGACGAAATTGGTATGTAAAGACTCGTGAGTGAAAGATCTTTCTAGTTTTATGATTTTTGTTAGATTCCGAGACTTGGGACCAAGGGCCGGGTTTGGATGAATTTTGGGATTTTGGTCTAAATTGATTGTCTTTCGTGTGCAATTGGTTCCTTGACCTATATTGATTATATTGTATTGATTTTGGTTAGATTCGGGAAGTTTGGAGGCCGGTTCTAGGGCATGGGCATCGCAGAGTAGGGATTTGATCGGTTTTAGGTAAGTAATGATTGTAAATCTAGTCCTAAGGGTATCAAACCTTTGATTGCACATCATTTTACAATTGTAAGATGACACACATGCTAGGTAAAGAGTGTGTGGGCATGCACCATTAGGGATTTATGACTTGATCCATCGCGTAGCAACTATTTAGTTGTGTATTTGACTGAATTTATATGATACGTATGTGGTTTTAAAAGAATTTCAATGAATTGGGTTGAATGCCATATTTGGGCCTTGTGCCAAAGATGTTTGAACCCTTAGGGGCCTTTTCTTATTATCCTCTGACTGTTTTGATTTAAGATCTATGCTCAGTCGTGACGTTTTTACTGATTTCATAACTAAGTATTTATTACTCCGTTTTGACGTATAAAATGATATTTTGGGCTGAGCACCCTATTTTAATTGATAGCCTGAGTGGCTTGAGAGGTTATGACTGAGTGAGGCCAAGGGCCTATTTTTGTAAGGATATTATGGGACCACGCTGCGCGTTGCAACATGTTGTTACTGATTTATGATTAGGAGAGGCCGAGGGCCTACTTGATATATGCCACGAGGTGACTTGATATAGTGGTTGGGCTGTAGGAGCCCCTCCGGAGTCTGCACATCCCCAGTGAGCGCGGGTACCTGAGTGAGTTACATAATGTTTTGTCCGAGGGGCTGTTCTTGATTCATGTTGTGCCCGTTGGGTTATTTATGAGCGATTGTGAGGTTTGCCGAGTGGCTGTTTATGATTCTTGTTTCCCCGAGGGACTGTTCACGAGTGATGTTTTTGCTTGAGGGGCTATTTATGTTTTCATCATTCTTACTCACTGTTTCATCACTTTGTTGGAAAAATTATGGAAAGATGTTTTGAACGGTTTTATTGAAACTAGATTTCTAAACGAGATGATTTGACTCACATACTTATTTGAAAGCAAGTTATACTTACTGAAATTTCATGATGTACACTTTATATGTTTCCTACTGCGCAGTCTTTATTTAACTTTATTACTTACTAGGTTGGCGTACTCACATTACTCCCTGCACCTTGTGTGCAGAACCAGGAGTTGTTGGACGTGCTAGCAAGCGTTGATTTCATCCGTCGCGTATTTGTGGAGTTAGCAAGGTAGCTGCATGGCGATCGAAACCTTGCTCTTCTCCTTCCTATCTTACTATTAATTGTTATTAGATGTTTTCCAAATTGTATATGCCTTAGTATTATCGGACAGTCCTTGGTAGATGCTCATGACTAGTGACACCCCGATGTCGGGCTTTTCTTTCTGCACTTTGTTATTCAGATTTATTTTATGAAGTTCTATTAATTAAATAGCTTGAAGAAATATTTATTTTGAAATATTGGGTTGTTTTGGTAAAAGAGTCAGCTTGCCTAATTCTACGTTACGCGCCATCACAACATGGTAGATTTGGGTAATGATATAATCTTTTAAAAAAATGGCCTTCTACCGAGCTCCCAATTCAATTTTATGATATGAACTCGAAACCCTCGTTTTGAACCTTCTAAATTTGCTTAGGTACGCCTCCTTCGTGTTCGCGAACTAACCCTCATGTTCACGTAGAACACTCTAACTGACCCCTCAAGTTAACCCATCACGAACGTGATCGTTGACTCACAAACACGAAGCTTCGCTGAGCTTACCCATCGCGGATGCGGTCCCTCCCTTACGAATGCGTAGACCAATAGTACGGGGTCCTCAGTTGCCTCATTTCTTCTTCGTGAACGCATCCCTCATCTCACGTTCACGATTCACTCACAGTCTAAACCTTCACGTCTGTGTCCCCTGCTCCGTGCCAAGAATAAAACTTCCTTAACCTATCGATATAATTTGGTAAAGTGATACCCCTCTCGTGAAGCATAAGAGGAAACCAGAAAATTACACCAGCAGTCTTCAGCCAGCATGGTAAGTCTAAAAATGATCCGTTAACCACCCGAAACTCACCCAAAGCCCCCAAGACCTCAACCAAACATACCATCAAGTCCCAAAACATCATATGAACTTAGTCAAACCCTCAAATCACTTCAAACAACGTCAAAAACACGAATTGCACATGTAACGACCCGACCAGTCATTTTGAGCTTTTGCAATTTGATCGCTAGTTCTCGGGCATGACTTGCCCCGTATGATGTATTATGACTGATGTAGATCGTTGATTTTGGTTTTCACGAAAATTGGTATGAATTATAAAGAACAGTCTCAGTTGAAAGCTTTGAATTTAAAAGATTTGACCAAGAGTTGACTTATTTGTATGTGAGCTCGGATCAGAATTTCAATGATTTAGTTAGCTTCGTTGGGTGATTTATGACTTGAAAGTCTGATCGGAATTGGTTTTGGAGGTCCGATATAGAATTAGGCTTGAATTGGCGAAGTTAGTATTTTGGTGAATTCCGGTTAATAGGCGAGATTTTGATATAGGGGTTCGAATGGAATTTTGAGAGTTGCAGTAGCTCGGTTATGTCATTTGGGACATGTGTGCAACATTCCAGGTCATTCGGACGTGGTTTGGTTGTGGTTTTTTTTATCAAAAACATAATTTGGAAGTTCTTGAAATTCTTGGCTTGAATCCTATGCAAATTTTGTGTTTTAAATTTGTTTTGAGCATTCCCAAGGTTGGAACAAGTTTGAATATTGTTATGGGATATGTTGGCGTGTTTGGTTGAGGTCCTGAGGGCCTCGGGTGTGTTTCATGATGGTTTCGGGTCATTTCGGGCTGTTTTGCAATACCTGAAGCTGGTATGTGGTATTGTTCTTCGCGTTCGCTAAGAGAGTCTCACGTTCGCGAAAAAGGATTTGTCTTCTAAGATTTTGTTCTTCGTATTCGCAAAGGGATTCTTGCATTCACAAAGAAGGATTTGGCTTTTGGGATTTTATTCTTCTCGTTCGCGTAGAGTGCCTCGCGTTCGCGAAGAAGAAAGAATTCTGTTGCACATAGTCTTACTTCGGAGGCTCGTTTCTCTCAATGGACAATGAATTTGGAGATGATTCAAAAACTAAAGTTGTAGCTATTTGGATCTAGTTTCCAGAAATATATTGTAGTAGTCCTTTAGAGTTGCGCACAAAGAGTTACGACCATTATACTAGACGTTGTCCGAGCAGAGTTTGGAAAATAATTTTTTGGAATTTTGTTCTTCACGAACGCGAGAGGAGGACTGCCAACGCGAAGAACAAATCCCTAGGCAGCAGAATAAAGTCCAAACTCGTCTCACTCTTCCATTTCTGGACCAAAGGAGCTCGGGTGAGGCGATTTTTCGAGAGATTTTAAAGAAAATCATCGCGGTAAGTGTTCTTAACTCAATTTTGGTTAAATTACCTGAATCCGTTGTTATTTTTAACATGTAATTGGTTATTTTAAGTTGGAAAAAATTTGAAAACCCTCTTGGATATATTTGAGGATTTGAGGGTCGGAATGTTATCGGAAATTTTTAATTTTGGTATGGTTAGACACGTGGTTGAATGGGTTCTCGAATTTTCTGAGTTTCATCGGACTTCGAGACGTAGGCTCCACGGCCAATTTTTTAAATTTCGGATGTTGTTGGAAATTTGTATTTTCATATGGAATTAATTCCTATAATTAGTATTTACTGAATTGAACTAACTTTTACTAGATTTGGGTCGATTGGAGGTAGATTCAAGGGGCAATGGCATTTCTGTCACGACCTCAAACCCGGTCGTGATGGCGCCCAACATCACTGCTAGGCAAGCCTGACCAATTTCACTCTCAACCCGAGCATAAAGCTCAAAACTATTTGTTTGAAAATCATTAACAACATTTAAACTAGAAGTATAACTGATAGATAGAAATATTCCGAAAATCAACAATACGGAACAACCACCCAAAGATCTGGGGGTCATGAGTCTAGAGCCTCTACCAGAATAGCATAAAAATACTGTAAAACAACATAATCTGAAGTACGCAAAAAAGTCAAATAACAGGAAATAGGAGAGAAGTAGGGTCCTGCGGATGTCAGGCAGCTACCTCGACATCTCTGTGTAAAGGCCCTGAAGAACAACAATAAGCTCAGATAGTTCCTGGAGTACCTGAATCTGCACACAAGGTGCAGGGAGTAAAGTGAGTACATCCAACTCAGTGGTAATAGACATGTAAATGTCTGACAGTATGAAATCCCAAAATATAGCACAAAGTAAAGCTAAGAACAGTACTCCTACACGTTTAACAGTGTAACAACAGCTAACAGAAATAGTCAAAACAGATAAATATATCAATGCATGAATGCAATGCAATGCACATGACCGCTACGACGCGTAGCCCGATCTATTTAGGTACCCGCGCTCACTGTAAGGGTTCAGACTCCGGAGGGGCTCCTACAGGCCAAGCGCAATATCATAGTAACATATATTGCGGCGCGCAGCCCGATCCACTATCAGTCCAGCTACATGCATGCAAGCCTTCCTGGCACAAATAATTTACCATGTTTAGTTCCGTTTAACAGTAATTATAGAATTAGGTGTTCAAAATCTCAGAATTTGCAAATCATATTTAGACAGTG
>MU702455.1:124521-165094 GCA_026770625.1 Nicotiana glauca | reverse complement strand
TACTCAGACTCCCACCGCTCGTACTTTACAGCAGGTGATGTAGGAACTTTATACGATAGGTTATTTCCAGTCCAGCAGATTATAGCTTCTCAAGCCTATGTGGGTCCTGTTATGAATGAGGATGACCGGAAGAGACTTGAGAGGTTTAGGAGAATTTAGCCTCCATCATTCAATAGGGCTTAGTCAGATGATGCTCAGAACTTCTTCGATAGATGTCAGCGGATTCTTCGTACTATAAGTATTTTGGGGGACCAGTGGGCTATCGTTCACTGCTCTTCAGTTTAATGGGGCTGCCTTCAGATGGTGGGAGGCCTATGAGAGGAGAAAGACAGTCGGTGCTACACTACATTCATGGCATGAATTCTTCGTTCTAATCTTGGAGAAGTTTGTGCCACCGATCCGTAGGGAGGAGCTGAGTAGGCTGTTTGAGAAACTATGTCAAGATGGCCTGTCTTTGACCCATTATGAGATGTAATTTTCAGAGTTGGCTCCTCACGCAGTTTGGTTGGTTCCCACTGAGAGGGAGAGAATTATGAGGTTCATTAATGGCCTCACCTTTCATTTGCGTTTTGCTATGACTCAGGAGAGTGTATCTAGTGCTCGATTCGATGAGATGGTTGATGTTGCTCGACGACTAGAGATGGTTTGTAGCCAAGAATATGAGGGGAGGGAGGCCAGGAGGCCTCATGGATCGGGTGGTTTCAGCGGTGCTCTTTCCAGGGGTCAATTCTACCAAAGCAGGGGTCGCCCTTATAGGCACGCCCAAATGGCTCGTCTAATACATCGTGGTACATCATCTAGCCATCGTTCATATAGTGCTTGTCAGGGTCAGTCATCTCTTAGTGCCCTTCCAGCTCAAAGTTCATCCCGTGCTCCATCAGTTCAAGGTTCATCTATGTCAGGCCTTTCTAGTAGTTACTATGATACTCGGGAGCCAATCCAGTCCCCACAACCACAGGGGAATTGTTTCGAGTGCGAGGAGTTTGGGAATATGTAGAGATAGTGTCCTCGTCTCCCAGGAGGTCCAGTGCAGTAAAAAAGTCATGTTGTGACTTCCACACTAGTTACTTCACCACCTGCCTTGCTAGCTTGTGATGAGTGGTGATTTTACCACTCATTCTAGCCTCTTTTCCTTAGCTTTTATGTCCTTTTAATTATAAAATGAGGTTGTTTATAGTGGTTATTGCTAGATTTTTAGATAAATGATGCTACGAAGTGGTTCGAATTGAATTGAAGTGGAATTGAGCAAAAGAAGGTGAGATCATGCCAAAAACTTCTAGTGAATTCCGCTTCTGCGGAAGAATGGCCACAGAAGCGACTTCCGCTTCTGCAATTGAAGACCCTCTTTTGCGGAACAGACTGAGGTTGCAGAAACCGCTTCTGCGGTTAGTTTCCTGCTTCTGCGGAAGTGCTTCTGTGCTCGTTTATCCGCTTCTGTGATTGCTAGCATCACTGAGGCTTTCCGCTTCTGCGATAAGATTTCTGTCTATGCAAAACCGCACCTACGATAATTCTTCAGCAGGTGCGGAAATCATGCATCAGGCCTGGGGCAGAATGGACATTTCATAATTTCTCATCCCAAGTCATTTTTATACTCGTCCAAACAGACATTTTAGGGATCTTTGGCTTATTTTCAGTCTATAGAGACTAGAGAAGAACAAGGTTGAAGCTAGGGTTTTGCACAAACACACTTTGGTCTTGAAGATTCAAGCTTGTGGTTAAGATTTTCTTGCCCATTTATGTTTATTTCTTCATTTCCTTGCTTTGTATTGTATATCTAAGTGTGTAGAATTTTATTCAACACTTAAATCTTATTTATGGGAATATTCATAATTAAAGTGTGGAGTAAATACCTTGTTGTGCTTATGTATTGAATGATTTTTATATATTTATGAAGTGAGTTATTGTTACTTTAATTATTCTTGTTCTTTAATGTTTCCAAAGGGATTAGCTAACGCTAGGACTCGCCCATTAACTCCGAATTGATTTTGGGAAAATTAGTTTGGGGTTGGAAAAGATTAATTAACAAGAATTTGAAGCGTTAACCCTCATTTTATAGATTCTACCTAGGGATAGGATTGAACTACTTGTAGCCTTCCGGGTGTGCTTAATCTTCTAATTGTTTTAGGGATAATTCAATTAGGAAGTTTTGTTAGTCTTTGGAAGAAGCTAATTAAGAATTATTATCCATGGCTAATCAACATAAACTCGCTCATATTTGTAAAATAGTGAAATACATTGGATCGTTACTTGGGTGTAATTCCCGATGCATTCATACTTATAGCCATTGATCATTTTACTTGCTTTCTAGGTTAGTTTACATTTCTGCAGTTAGGTATAAATATTTTCCAACCAAAATTCTTAGTGTTTGGCCGTGCACAACTAGCGATAATTTTCTTACATTCCTAATCGCCCACACATTGTTCTCTATGGGATTCGACCCCGGCTTATAGTTGGGTAAATTATATTGCATGCGATCGTGTCTATTACTTTTTTTAGTGGATTTGGACGATATCAGCTTGCAGTCGAGCCCAGTTAGCTAAAGGTCGCCATAGATGGGGAGGCCGATCAGGTGGTGGTTAGGACGGGTTGTATGCTATTACTTCCAGGCCAGATGTTGTTGTTTCAGATGCAGTAATCACATATATTGTCTCAGTATGCTACAAGGATGCTTCTGTATTATTTGACCCTGGTTTTACTTATTCATATGTATCATCATATTTTTCTCATTATATGTATATTCCCCATGAGTCCTTAGTCTTATATGTTCATGTATCCATGCCATTAAGCGATACTATTATTATGGACCTTGTGCAACGATCGTGTGTAGTGACAATTAAGGGATTGGAGACTAGAGTTGATCTCTTATTGGTTAGTGTGGTTGATTTTGATGGGATCTTGGGTATGGATTGGTTATCTATATGTCATGCTATCATGGATTGTCACGCTAAGACCATGACGTTGGCAATGCCGGGGTTTCCAAAGATCGAGTGGAGAGGTTCTCTAGATTATTCCCCCAGTAGAGTAATTTCATATTTGCATACCTAATGGATGGTTGGTAAGGTCTGTTTATCTTAATTGGCCTCTTTGAGGGATGTTGGTATTGATACTCCTACTACTGATTTCGTTCTGGTAGTGCGAGATTTTCCAAATGTGTTTCCTAGAGACCTGCCACACATGCCGCTCGAGAGGAATATTGACTTAGCACCAGGCACTCGGCTTTATTTTTTCCTCCGTATCGTATGACATCAACTAAGTTGAAGGAATTGAAAGATCAACTTCAGGAGCTTCTTGATAAGGGGTTTATTAGGCCTCGTGTGTAATATTAGAGTGCACCGGTTCTGTTTGTGAAGAAGAAGGATGGTACTATAAGGATGTGCATCAACTATGTGTAGTTGATCAAAATAACAATCAAGAACAAATATCCTTTGCCACGCATTGATGATCTATATGACCAGCTTCAAGGAACGAGGGTATTTTCTAGCGTTGATTTAAGGTCTGGGTATCACCTATAGATTCAGGAATCAGTTGAAGACAACATTTAAGACATGTTATGGTCATTATGAGTTGCTTGTGATGTCTTGGGTTGTCCAACACCCCAGAAACATTCATGCATATGATGAATAGTATATTTCAGCCTTATCTTGACTCGTTTGTAATAGTATATATTGATGGTATCCTGGTGTACTCTCGTAGCCAAGAGGAACATGCCCGAATTTAAGGATTGTGTTGCGGCGTTTGAGGGAGGAGAAACTTTATGCCAAGTTCTCCAAGTATGAGTTTTGTCATAGTTCGGTATCGTTCATGGGGAACGTGGTGTCCAGTGAGGGGATTCAAGTGGTTCTTAAGAAGATAGAAACGGCTCAGAGTTGTCTCATATCATCCTCAACTACAGAGATTCGGACCTGTTCTCGGTTTGGTCAGTTATTATCATTGCTTCACAAAAGGTTTCTCATCTATTGTATCGCCCTTCACAAAATTTATCCTGGAGGGTTCTCCTTTCAGGTGGTCAAATGTGTGTGAGAAGAGCTTTTAGAAGCTCAAGGCTGCCTTGACTACAACTCCAGTTTGAGTTTTTCCTTCCACTTCAGGCTGGTATACAGTGTATTGTGATGCTTTTTGGATTGGTAGTGGGTATGTCTTGATGCATGAGAGTAGAGTGATTGCCTATTCTTTGCGCCAAATGAAGCCTCATGAGAAAAACTAACTATGTTCATTATTTGGAGTTTGCTGCCATCATTTATACATTGAATTTTTGGAGGCATTATCCCTATGGTGTCTTTTGTGAGGTATTTACGAATCATCGGAGTCTCCAGCAATTGTTCAAACAAAAGGATCGAAATTTGGGGCATCATAGATGGTTGGAGCTGCTAAAGGACTATGATATTACCATTATTTATCATCCCGGGAAGGCCAATGTAGTGGACGGTGCCTTTATTAGAAAGGCAGTGAGTATAGGTAGACATGCATTCATTCCTATCGATCAAAGACCTCTTGTAGTTGATGTTTAGCATTGGCCAACCAGTTTGTGAGATTAGATTTTTTTGAGCCCAGTCGGGTTCTAGCTTGTGTGGTTTCTCGGTCTTGTTTATAGTGTTGCGTTAGAAAGCACCATTATGATGATCCTCATTTACTTATTCTTAAGGATACATTTCAGTATGGTGATGCAAGGGATGTTACTATTGGGGATGATGGGGTATTGAGAATGTAGGGTCGGATTTGTGTGCCTAATGTAGATGGGCTACGTGACTTAATTCTCGGGGAGGCCCATAGTCCGCGATACTACATTCATCCAGGTGCCATAAACACTTGAGGCAACATTATTGGTGGAGCAGAATAAATAATGATATAGTGGGGTTTTTTGTTCGGTGCCTTAAGTGTAAGCAGGTGAAGTATGAGCATCAGAGACCAGGTGGATTGTTTCAGAGGCTTAAGATTGTAGAGTGGAAATAAGAGTATATCACCATGGATTTTGTAGTAAGGCTCCCATGGACTTCGAGGAAGTTTTATGCTATTTGGGTGATTATGGATTGGTTGACCAAGTTTGTGCACTTTATTCCAATTTGGGCTAATTATTCAGCGGAGCGGTTTGCCGAGATTTACATCCGCAAGAATTGTTCGCCTACACGGTGTGCCAGTGTCCATCATTTCAAATCGGGCATGCAGTTTACATTGTTATTTCAGAGAGCAGTACAGTGAGAGTTGGGGACCCAGGTTGGGTTAAGCACAGTATTTGATCCTCAGACGGACAAGCAGTCAGAGCGCACTATTCATATATTTGAGGAGATGCTACGTACTTGCGTCATTGATTTTGGGGGTTTTGGGATCAACTTCATCCGCTCACGTGCGGAGTTGCCTACAATAACAGATATCAGTCGAGCATTCAGATGGATCTGTATGAGGCTTTTATGGAAATGGTGTCGATCCCCGTGGGTTGGTTCGAGCCGGGTGAGGCTAGGCTATTGGGTACTGACTTGGTTCAGGATGCTTTAGACAAGGTTAAATTGATTCAGGACCGTCTTCGCAAGGTGTAGTCTAGATAGAAAAGTTATGCCGATAGGAAGGTTTGTGATGTTGCTTTCATGGTTGAGGAGAAGGTACTTCTCATGGTTTCACCCATGAAGAGTATTATGAGGTTCAGGAAGAAGGGAAAGTTGAGCTCTCGGTATATTGGGCATTTTGAGGTATTTTAGAAGATTGGAGAGGCAGCATACAAGCTTGACTTTCCACTCAGTTTGTCGAGTGCACATCCAGTATTTCATGTTTCTATGCTCCAGAAGTATGTCGGTGATCCGTCTCATGTTTTGGATTTCAGCACAATTTAGTTGGATGGTGACTTGACTTATAATGTGGAGTTGGTGGCCATTTTGGATTGGCAGGTTCGAAAGTTGAGGTCAAAGAACATAGCTTCAATGAAGATGTAGTGAAGAGCTCAGCTAGTTAGGGGGCTACTTGGGATACCAAGCGGTAGATGCGAAGTAGATATCCATGCATTTTTAAGTGGGGGAGGATGTAGTGACCCGATCAGTTGTTTTAAGAGTCGTAGCCCTGTTTCCCTATTTAATGTTCATTCCCTGCTTAATTGGCGTTATGTGACCTGCAGAGGTAGTTGGTTCCGGTTCGGGAAGGTTTCAAAATGAATTGAGACACTTAGTCTCAAGGTTGGAATCTGAGATGAAAAGGTTGACTGGATGTTGAGTTATGTGTAAATTACTCCGGCATAGAGTTTTGATGGTTATGTTAGTTCCGTTAGATGATTTTGGACTTAAGAGTGTATTAGGATTGTGATTTGGAGGTCTATAGTTGAATTAGACTTTAAATGGCGAAAGTTGGAAATTTGGAAATTTAAGCGAGAGTGAACTTTGTTGTTAGCGGGCTCAGAATGAGGTTCCGGGTGTGGGAGTAGGTCCTTCGTGTCATTTGTGATGTGTGTGCAAAATTTGAGGTCAATCAGATGTGATTTGATAGGTTTCGATATCATATGTAGAAATTGGAAGTTCAAAAGTTCATTAGGCTTGAATCGATGCGCGATTTGTGGTTTTAGCATTGTTTAATGTGATTTGAAGGCTCGAATCGATGAGGAAAGTTCTTAGGCCAAATTTTGGGGATTTGATTAAGATTTTTGTGTCATATTTGAGTAATTTTGGCTAGGGTAGACTCGTGATTGAATGTGTGTTTGAATTTTATGAGTTTTATCAAATTCCGAGATGTGGGCCAAAGGGCTAACTTTTAAGTTGACTTTTTGAATTTTGATAAATAAATTATTATTTTATTATGGAATTTATTCCTTTAGATCTTGTTGATTGTATCGTAGTGTTCGTCACTAGATTCGATGCATTTGGAGGCTGATTCACGACAAATGCGTGTTGGAGCAGGGATTATCACGGTTTGAGGTATGTAACAATTCTAAACATGGTTCTGAGGGTATGAAACCCCGAATTACGTATCATGTGATTGGTGTTGAGGTGACTCACATGCTAGATAACGGGTGTGTGGGCTTGCATCGTAGTAATTATGACTTGGTCAACTTCATGGAACTGTATAGTTGAAGTATATGTTGTTTTCCATATATTCTCTATGTGCTATACAAATTGAATTGCAAATCATGTTAGAAATCATAAATAGGTTATGTGTTGGTACTGTAAGGGCCCACAGAGATCGTGTAACATATTGAATTAGCTGCCAAATTTCCATTTTGTACTCAATTATAGTTAACATATTATATCTCAGTCTCTATTATTCCTTATTGATACATTATATCATCACTGTTTGGGATGATTATCATGATTTTTGAGAGCAACCAGCAGCTTCATCTATGATTAAGTGAGGTCGAGGGCTTGATTGTGAGGATATTTATGGAATCGGGCTGCACATTACAACCTATTTTATAGTTTAATGTCATGATTGGCTTATTATAGCGCTTTGCTGAAGGAGCCCCACCGGAGTCTGCACACCCACAGTGAGCGAAGGTACCTACTTGTGCGAATGCGAGTGTCGGACGCGAGTGCCAAGCGACTGGGAGAAACGAGAGACTGTGAGGAATGGGTGTCTTTGAGGTTAGAGAGAATGGGAAGACTGAGTGACCGTTAATTTGAGAATATGCACTTGATTTCATTACTGTGTACTTCAACATGTATATATCGCTATCATGTAGTTTCTAAGAGATGCCATATCCTATTTCAATTGAACTTGACATGAATTAATTGTCTTGGCTTTAAGTGTCGAACTTGAAAGCATGCCTATTTTTCCTATATTGTAATTTCTGTAATTGAACAGACTTCATTAGTACTTTTAGTCAAATAATTAGTCTTGTTACTTACCGAGTTGGTTGTATTCACGCTACACCCTGCACTTTCTATGTTGATCCATGTGTTGTCAGACACGACAGGTGCTAATTATCTGAGCAACTTGAACATTCGGAGATTTCGAGGTAGCTGTCTGACATTCACAGACCTTGAATCTCCATTTCTATCTTTCAGCTTTATGTATTTAGTTTTAGCTTTTTCATATAAAGTATTTTCAGACTTGTGTTGAGTAGATGCTCATGTACTCAGTGACACCCTGGTTTTGGGAACTTCCGTATTGAGTTTTGACTTGCTATCCAGTTTATGAGAGTTTAAATTATTTAAACCTATGTTACTTTATTTTTCATTTAAAAGTGTTGGAAATATTTTGAGGTATCGGCTTGCCTAGTACCACGTTTGGTGCCATCGCGACGTGCTAAGTTTTGCGCCGTGAAATGTATGATTTCGATTTATCTTTTGAATATTTAATCTTCTATAGACTTTATTCTTGAGTTCCAACTTGTTTAATATATTTTTACTCATGTGATTTATATTTTCTTTGTCTTTGTTTAGTTTTTTTTGCTACTGTAGAATAATTGATAGATCGGAAAAGGCCTAAAAATGCCACTCAAGTTTCAGAAATGGTCTATCCATGCGATCCGTTAAAAAAATGCTCATTTCATGCCACTGCCGTTAAAGAAATGGCCCATCCATGCCATTATTGACTAACGGCTCAATTTTTATTTGGCCCATCCATGCCACTGCCGTTAGTCAATAATGGCATGGATGGACCATTTCTTTAACGACAGTGGCATGAAATGAGCATTTTTTTAACGGATGGCATGGATAGACCATTTCTGAAAGTTGAGTGGCATTTTTAGGTCTTTTCCGTTGATAGATCTATACTTTGATCATCTTTCATATATTCTTTGATCATCATCCTTTAAACAGTAAAAATGTCTAGAGAGTTTGTTAAGTCATATAAAAGTACGCATGCCATTGCACTCTACATGTACTAGTGACTTTTACATGACATTTAAATAAAATATCAAAAATTAACCGAACTGTACCGATACCGAAGAGAAACTGATATGATTGGGACGGTTTAGAAAAGTGTAATTATGTTGTGGGGAAACAAAAAGTAGCAACAGAAACCAATAGTTAAATGTAAGAAACACCATAACTCAATTATTAATAGAAATTAGGAAAATCAAGACAAATGCAGGGCATCACCCTTCATGCTTTTACTCTCATCCTTGATGTGCCGGAGAATTTCGGCACATTTTAATACTAATTGCTTAGATTTTATCTTGTTTTAATGCAATTATAACCGATACTTATGTAGATTTGTTACTTCTACAGCACATAAGGAAGGGGAACTCAAGAACATGGAAATGGAAGCAAAAAGACAAGAAAAGAGCAAAATATTGCACAAATGCTGCGGCTCACTATGCGATCGCAGATCAGACATGCGAGCCGCATAATTGACAAAAGAATCGCAGACTGAAGCAGAGTCCTGAGCTTAATTTCAAGTGAAGAATGCGGTTCAAGATGCGACCGCATAATCAAAATGTGGTCCGCCTAGTGATCGCATAGCCAACCATGAAGACCACTGAAGCTCAAAAATGCGAGACAAACTGCGGCCGCATTACTCAAATGCGGACCGCATAATGGTAATGCAATGAAGACCTGTAAACTAGTGTTTTAATCTGTGGTCTGGGTGTTCAAAATGCGGACCGCATACTTGTTATGCCACAAGAATGCGGTCGTATATCGGAACTGAAAGGGCAATTTTGTCCATTTTCTTTCCCGATTTTTGCCCCACTATAAATAGTTTTATGAAGCCTTTGTGGGCTCATCTTGTCTAGTCTTTACACTACATTCCAAGAGATAAATATTCTCTCTTTTTGGAAGCTTTTGGTTGAAGATTCCCTACTTTGTAAGCATTCATGGCATTAAATATTAGTTGGTCCTTGTATTTTAGCATGTGTAGCTAACTTTAAATACTAAGGTTATGGACCCTAAATGGGTGTTATGTTAATGGGTATTTAACATTGAATATATGTATAATGGTTGGTTGATATTTATTTACTTCTCATTTTTCATTTATTGTTGGTGGTTTCAAACATTAACAAAAGCCATTAAGTTCTTGCTTTGCTTGGTAAAATGGGTTAGAATATGGTAGAAGTAAATATTAATGACTCAGGGCTTTAAATCTTGTTTAATAAAATCGCTTAGGAATAAGTGGGTTTTATTTGGCATACATTGATGACTCTTCATTGCAACTCTTTTACATTTGGGAAAATTATAAAGAGGAAATACTATTCAACTATTGGGAAATATTGGGTAGTATCTTAGGCATCATTTGCATATCAAAGGAACCTCCCATTAGAAATATATCATATTAACACTTATAAAAATTACACTTCATTAAAGGGGACACAACCCTGGTTGCTTAATTAAATTGATCACTCGTTAAATATTTCAATTAGTTGTTACTTCAAATCAAACTCCTTACATACTCTTGTTACTACAAACCACTATCTTGTTACTGTTAACTGAATAAAGATAAGACTTTAGTCGAGCAACATACTGAACAAGTAACCTTTTCACACCTATTCCCTATGGGATTCAACCCCAACCTTGTTGGGTTATTATATTTGACATCGACCGCCTTACACTCTTAATTAAAGTGTAATTTAAGTGTATCAGTCCTCACCATAAAATAACCTAACTGGTACGACATCACCCTTCGTGCTTTTACCTCACATAAACATGGCCCGTAATGACCCTTCATGCATTATCACTCATACAAAGGCACGAAATTGTACATCGTGCGGCACGACATCACCCTTCGTGCATTAACACTCTCTCACAGATATCTTACATGGCATCACCCTTCATGCTTTAACACTCTCTCACAAAAATCATGTACGGCATCACCTTTCGTGCTTTAACACTCTTCCTTACCCAAACAACAATTACAAAGCAATAAGGGCAAGGAAATCAATAAAATCACAATAAGATCCTAGCAAGGGAACAATAATACAACAATCATATCCCAGCAAGGGAAACAATATTAAAAACAATAACATCCCGGCAAGGAAGATAACATTAAAACAACAGCATCCCGGCAAAGGAGACAATATCATAATCCTCTTTTCTTTTTCACATTTACTTCACAACTCAATTTACAATTTGAGCCAATCCTCTATAATATTCAATTGCCAATTATACTTCCACAAATTATTTTACCACTTGAGCCAACACTCTTCAATGTTCAAATACCAATATTACTTCCACAAGCCTTGCTCAACAATAGAAATCATAACATAAGTCAAGAACAATACAAATGAAGTCACATTAATCAGAGTATAAGACTCACGGGCATGCTTGCCACCAACTTATAGATACTCGTCACAATGACTATACGTCGTACTGAACAACTAACACAAAGCAAATATGAAACAACTCCTAATCCCTCAAGCTAAGGTTAGACCAAACACTTATCTCGATGTCACAAACACAATTCAAGCCTCAACTACCACATTACCTCTTGATTCAACTACCAATTCACTTGTATCTAGCCACAAGTTACTTAACTATATCAATAAATGCTAAATGAATCAATTCTAATGTAGGAAAATAGATTTTCTAAAGTTTTTCCCAAAAAGTTAAAAATTGACCCTCGAACCACATGGTCAAAACCCGAGGTTAAAACCAAAACCCGATCACCCATTCACCCATTCACCCACAAACTCAAATATATAATCTGCTTTGAAATCGGACCTCAAATCGAGGTCCAAATCCCCAAAATTAAAAAAAATCCTAGGTTCTACCCAAAACACCCAATTTCCCCCATGAAAACCACTAATTTTGAGTTGAAATCATGTAAAAAGATGGATTACATTGAAAAAAATGAGTTAGAATTGACTTACAAATGATTTGGAAGAGTAGTTGTCCTTGAAAAATCACCCAAAGGTGTTTAGGTTTGGAGAAGGTTTGAAAAATGGCTGAAAATGTGTCTAAGTCTCAATTAACTGGGCTATGATTTCGCAATTGCGAACCCTTACGGAGCCTGCTTTCTTCGCATTTGTGAAGATATTGTCGCATTTGCGACCACACAAATATCCTGAGGGCTTCGCATTTGGGAGGGATACGTCACATTTGCGACTCCGGCACTCCGCATTTGCGATTAGATGGTGGCATTTGCGAATAGGGCCTGCCCAAGCCTTCTTCGCATTTGCGATCATTCTTTGCATGCAGACCTCCAACACAATAGCAATTTCCTAAGTCCAAATTTAACTCTGTGGCCCATCAAAAACTCACCCGCGCCCTAGGGGCTCCAAACCAAACATGCACGCAAGTACAAAAATATCATACGGACTTGCTCGTGCGATCAAATCATCAAAATAACATCAATAACTATAAATTTAGCATCAAAATCAAAGAAAGATATCATGAACTCTTAAGTTCAAATTTATACAACTGAAGGTCCGATTCACGTCATTTCAAGTCCGTTTCTTACCAAATTTTACAGGCTCAACTTAAATACCACATAACACTTGTACTGGGATCCGGAACCAAAATACGGGCCCGATACCATCAAATTTCAAAAAACTCTAGAATTTTCAATTAAATAATTTTCTTCAAGAATTCATTTCTCGGGCTTGGGAACTTGGAATTTGATTCCAGGCATACGCCCAAGTTCCTTATTTTCCTACGGACCCTTTGGGCCCTACAAATTACGGGTCCGATTCCGTTTATCCAAAATGTTCACCGAAGTCAACCTAAATTCATTTTAAAAGCAAAATTCATTATTTTTTCACAGATTTAACATAATAGTTTCTGGATACACGCCAGGATAGTGCATGCAAATCGAGATAAGACAAAAGGAGGTTCTAAAGCCTCAGACCACATAATTTATTTTTAAAACAAGTGATGAACTTTTGGGTCATCACATTCTCCACCTCTAAAACAACTGTTCGACCTCAAACAGATATAAGAAGGAAGTACCTGAGACAGAGAAAAGATAGGGATAACGGCTCCGCATGTCGGACTCTGACTCTCAGGTCGATGCTTCAACAAGCTGACCTCTCCACTGAACACGAATAGAAGGGAAACTTTTCGATCTCAACCGACGAACATGCTGGTCTAGAACAGCTACCAGCTCCTCCTCATAGGACTAGTCCTTGTCTAACTGGACAGTGCTAAAGTCTAACACGTGGGATGGATCGCCGTGATACTTTCACAACATGGACACATGAAACACTAGATAAACTCGGTGGCAACGCAAGCCTGTAAGCCACCTCTCCCACTCGATCAAGAATCTCAAATGGTCCAATGAACCTAGTGCTAAGCTTGCCCTTTTATCCAAATCACATCACGCCCTTCATAGGCAACACCCGAAGCAACACTTGCTCGTCGACCATGAATGCCACATCACAAACCTTATCGTCGACATAACTCTTTTATCTCGATTGAGCTGCATGAAGCCTATCCTGAATGATCCTGACCTTGTCCAAGGCATCTTGTGCTAGATCCGTACCTAACAATTGAGCCTCTCCCGGCTCAAACCACCCAACCGACGACCGACATGGCCTACCATATAAAGCCTCATAAGGAGCCATCTGATTGCTTGATTGGTAACTGTTGTTGTTGCCAAACTCCACTAAAGGTAAAAACAGATCCCACGAGCCTCCAAAGTTAATAACACAAGCTTGGAAAATGTCTTCTAAAATCTGAATAGTACGTTTGGACTGCCCGTCCGTCTGAGGATGAAATGTTGTGCTCAACTCGACCCGTATGCCCAAATCATGCTGAACTACTCTCTAAAAATAAGAGGTAAACTGTATACCTCAATAAAAAATGATAGACACAGGCACACCATAAAGATTAGACAATCTCCCGGATATAGATCTCAGCTAACCTCTCAGAAGAATAGGAGACTGCCACATGAATGAAATGTGTTGACTTGGTAATCCTATATACAATAACCCATGCTGCATCAAACTTCCTCTAAGTCCATGGGAGTCCAACAAAAAAGTCTACAGTGATACACTCCCACTTCTACTCGGGAAGCTCAATCCTATTAAACAAAACCACCAGGTCTCTGATGTACATACTTTACCTGCTGACAATTCAAACACCGAGCCACGTATGCAACAATATCCTTCTTTATCCTCCTCCACCAATAATGCTCCCGAAAATCCTAATATATCTTAGCGGCGCCCGAATGAATAGAGTACAGGGAACTACAGGGCTCCTCTAGAATCAACTCTCGAAGTCCATCCACATTAGGCACACAAATACGACCCTACATGCTCAAAACTCCACCATCCCCAACCATGACCTTCTTGGCACCACCGTGCTGCACCGTGTCCTTTAGGACACACAAATGGGGATAATTATACTACCGAACTCGAATACGCTCCAATAATGAAGAACGACTGACTATGCAAGCTAACACAGCTGGGCTCAGACACAATCAACCTCACGAACTGATTGGCCAAAGCTTGAACATCCAAAGCAAGTGGTCTCTCACCGATCAAAATATATGCAAGACTGAGCATACTGATTGACTTCATACTCAAAGCATCGACCACTACATTGGCCTTCCCCGTATGATATAAGATGGTGATATCGTAGTCTTTCAGTAGCTCCAACCACCTTCTCTGACTCAAGTTTAGTTCCTTTTGCTTGAACATCTATTGCAAACTCTTGTGATCCGTGAACACCTCACATGACATGCCATATAAATAGTGCCTCCAAATCATCAGCGCGTAAACAATGGATGCTAACTCCAAATCATGAACTGGATAATTCTTCTCAACAAATATTCAACTTTCACAAAGCATAAGTAATGACCTTGCCATCCTGCATCGACACCGCACCAAGTCCAACATGAGATGCATCTCAATAAATCATATGTGGTCTTGAACCTGTGGGCAAAACCAATTCTGGCACCGTAGTCAAGGCTGTCTTGAGCTTCTGAAGGTTCGCCTCACACTCGTCTGACCACCTGAACTGGGCACTCTTCTGGGTTAACCTGGTCATACAAGATGCTATAGATGATAACCCCTCGACAAATCGACGGTAATAGCCCGCCAAACCCAAGAAACTCCAAATCTCTATAGCTAATACGGGTCTAGGACAGTCCTGGACAACCTCAATCTTCTTCGGGTCCACCTGAATACTCTATGCTGATACAACATGACCCAAGAAAGCAACTGATCCCAATCAAAACTCACACTTCGAAAACTTAGCATACAATTGACTATATCTCAATGTCTAAAGAACAACTGTCAGACGCTGCTCATGCTCATCCCGACTGCGGGAATAAATCAAAATATCATCAATGAAGATTATTATGAATGAATCCATGTAAGGCTTAAACACTCAGTTCATCAAATACATAAAAGTTGGTGGGGCATTTGTCAATCTGAATGACATCACCAAGAACTCATAGTGCCAGTACCGAATGCGGAAAGCTGTCTTAGGGACATCGAATGCCCTAATCCTCAGCTGATGGTAGCCAGATCTCAAGTCAATTTTCAAAAATTCTTTGGCACCCTGAAGCTGATTAAACAAATCATCGATCCTCGTTAATGGATACTTATTCTTGATTGTAACCTTGTTTAACTGCCAGTAGTCTATACATATTCTCATCGATCCGTCCTTCTTCTTAACAAACAACACCAGCGCACCCCAAAACACTAGGTCAAATAAAGCCCTTATCAAGCAAGTCTTGCAACTGCTCCTTCAATTCTTTCAACTCAGGCGGGGCCATACGATATGGCAGAATAAAAGTGGGTTGAGTGCCCGGAGCCAAATCAATACAGAAGTCAATATCCCTGTCGGGTGGCGTACTCGGCAGGTTTGAAGGAAAAACCTCAGGATACTCACGAACAACATGCACATAATTCATTGAAGGAACCTTAACACTAGAATCACGAACATATGCCAAATAGGCCAAATACCCCTTCTCGACCATACACCAAGCCTTCATATAAGAGATAACACTACGGGTAGAATGAACAGGAGTTTCTCTCCGTTCTAAATGAGGAAAACTCGACAAGGATAAGGTTATAGTCTTAGCATGACAGTCCAAGATAGCGTGGTAAGGTGATACCCAGTCTATCCCCAATATATTAAAATCAACCATATCCAAAAGTAACAAGTCTACACGAGTCTCAAGACCCTCAATCACAACTATACATGAAATATGGACACAATATACCATAATAGAATCACCCACCAGTGTAGACACATATATAGGAACACTCAAGCAATCACTAGGAATGACTAGATACGGTGCAAAATAAGATGACATATAAGAGTATGTAGATCTTGGATCAAATAGAACTGAAGCATCTCTACTACAAACTAGTACAATACCTGTGATAACTTTATCGGAAGCATCAACCTCATGCTTTGCTGGAAGAGCATAACATCAAGGTTGGGCCCCACCACCCTGAACTACATCTCTGGGATGACCTGCTTCTAGCTGGCCTCCACCTCTAGCAGCCTGACCTCTACCTCTAATACCTCTACCTCCACCTCTAGAAAATCTACCTCCACCTCTAGCTGAATGAGCGAGCTGTGGAACACTCGGTGCCAGAACTATGGCACGGGAATCCTGATGCTGAGACCTGCTCAGTACTCGAGGGAAAATTCTAGAAATATGCCCCATATTGCCAAAAGTGTAATAAGCCCTCGGCTGCAGAGAGTGCTGACCTTAATGACCTGAATGACCACCCCGAAAACTCTGGAGCGGCAGTACATTGATAGAAGTTGGTAGTGCAGTATAGGAATGTTGATCAGAACTCTACATATGAGAACCACGGCTACCTGAAGCACCATGAGAAACCTGGAGTGCTGACTAAAAAGGCCTATGAGGATAGTCTCTACCATAAGAATCCCTGCCCCCAGACGAGGCACCTCTGAATCTGCCTGAATGACGAGGCATCTTGTCAGACCCCTGACCACTCCCTTGTGATAAAACCATCTCAACCCTCCTAGCCACATTGGCCGCATCTTAAAAGGAAATCTCGTTCCCCATCTCCTTATCCATATGAAGTCGAATATGTTGAATGAGTCCCTCAATGAACCTCCTCTCTCACTCTCTCTATCTCTTAGTGAGAAGTATAAGAAGATCATGACAGGACAAATTAATAAACCTGGTCTTGTACTGAGTAACAGTCATAGAACCTTTTTGGGGAAGCTCAAACTACATCTAATAGCTCTCCCACTGAGTGATAGGAAGAAACCTCTCCAAAAATAGTGGAAAAAACTGATCCCAAGTCAAAACTGGTGACTCAACTGGTATATCCAAACAATAATCTCTCCACCAAGTCTTGGCGGATCCATACAAACAAAAAGAGCAAAGTCGACCCCATTGGTCTCCACTATCCCCATGTTCCTGAGATCCTCATGACAGTTGTATACCTTGAGTGTCAGCGTTAGCATTAAGGGTGTGAATAATTCCATTTAAAATAAGTTTGGGGGGTTAATAGGATTCTAACAAAGAAAACGTGTGTAGTTGGGAATCTGGGTATAGGTCAGGGGGTACTTATGCATTTTCCCTAAAAATAAGGTACTACTTTTATATATTTTTTTAGTTTTACTAAAAGCAACTAAAACATTTTTTGTACTTTTCCTTTTTGTGATAAAATAAAGTAAAAGAGTCAAAACTATTTAGAACAGCGATACTAAACCTAAACTAAATATTTACACTAAAATTTGTAAAATGTTGGGCAAGGTCAAAAATTACATGTTTACATCGGCGGAACCCTCTGCGGTCCCTTACTTCGAGTCGTCGTGACCCTTACTTCGAGTTAAAGGAAATTAATTTTTTGAGCCTTGAGATTGTGATGTACTATTTAGACCCCACGATAATCTTTGAGGGGAGATCTGCTCGGAGGTCCGGGGATAGGGACTGCCATTAAGCTTTCTAGAGCAGTCCCGAAGTGAGGGCTTGTTCAAACCTAGGTCACATGGAAACCTGCTTTGAACTTAGAGTAGATTGCCCTAAAGAGTTGTAGATAGATCGCAAACGAGGTTTTACCACAATATGGATGGTACCCCGTGATCAAGCCTTTATGGGTGGATATTAAAAGTTTATTTCCTTGGAGCCTAACTCCATTTTGACGGAACTCCTCGAGGTCGGGTACCACCTCGAGGCTTGTAATGTTGCCATTGACCTCCTAGAGACTAACTCTTTTATGATGGAAATCCTCAAGGTTGGGCACCACCTCGGGACTGGCGATGATGACGTTGGCATCTTGGAGCCCAAATTCATTCTGATGGAGGTCCTCGAGGTCGGGTACCACCTCGTGACTGGCGATGATGTCGTTGGCTTCATAGAGCCTAACTTCTTTCTGATGGAGGTCCACGAGGTCGGGTACCACCTAGGGATTGGCGATGATATCGGTTAGTGTTTTTGATCGGCTTTTGAGGTAGGCGGATCATCGTCGTTCTTTTCCATATGTATAGAGTTGTTTCTGCTCATTTGGAGACCCATAATTCTAAGTAGTTACCCTTCTTTCTCTATTTTAAGCCTTTCATAACTTCAGTACTAACGTACTTGCGCAGATTCCTTCTTTAGTTCTATAATTTTGCCACAGCCATGATTGCTGCATCGGGGCCTGTCCGGCAGAGAGGGGGGAGCTTCGCCTCTGGCATTTAGGGCCAACGAGATTATACCATGAAGATTGCTTCTTTGATAGGAAAAGAGCATCTTGGATTAGTGAGAAACGACTGTGGCTCGGGGGAAAAAGTAGTTTTACAGATACTTTCCCCGGATAAGGGCATCACGGATCGTGCTGAGGGATTCTATTATGTGTATATGTATCCTTTCGTACTGGGCCCCCTGATAGGGTTGTGCTCGACTTTTGTTTAAAGTATCGGGTTACCTTGGCGCAAATCCACCCATCATTTTGGCGAATAGTGTTGATGATGAGATTTATTAGCGGAGAAGGAGGGTTTGAACTTACTCTCAGTCATGTTATTAGGCTGTATCGACCCTTTCACCATCGAAGTCTGCTAACCTTGCGATGATGGTCGACCACGCCCTTCATTTTTGATGATGAGAAAGATGGATGTCGGGAGTGGATGAGTCGATTCGTCTGAGTACGGACCGCTGACATTATCCCCATAGAGCCTTTTGCTATTCCCTGAGGAATGCAAATCTACACGTAAGTGGTACATTCCGTTCCTTCTCAGTGTTGTTATGGCGAAGGCTGGTTTCGTCAACGTGCCTTTTTTTCTTTTTCTGCGGCAGTTTCATAGGCGTCGGCCGACGATCTTGATTTGGCAGATTAGGTCCGAAAGTTGGCGACCCACTCGACTTGCAATGAGCTCAAGTGGCGAGCCTCGTCCCTGGGTAGATGGGAATCAAAACACCATAGTGTGTATTGTACTATTTGTTTCATTCCCTTCCTTCATTTGGAGAGGTATTTTCCCTTTCCATGTATTATTCCTTCTTTTGAAGGCATCGGAGAGCCTTCCGAGGTGAAGCCGCACCCTTTCGAAGAGGGGGAATGATGGATAGCTTCCTGGATAAAGAACGAAAACAATAAGCGAGAGATGCCTTTGCGAGGCGATGGCGCTCAAAGCAAGGTGAAACTAGACCGGGGCTCTAGAGCGAAATCACTGGTGGACACTGGTGCGCATGTGGTTCCTGGTTTTGAGAAGTTGTTTCTCCATTGCTGTAGTGTTCTTTTCCCAACGAAAGTACTTTGAGGGACACTCGAAACCCTGGCTTGCATACACCGAGCGAGCATGCCTTGACCAGAGTCGACCCTTTCAGATTTAAGGGAGCTAGGTTGGAAGATGTGCACTCAGCCTTTGAGGAAGCCTAGCGGCTTCACTTCGTGGTCAGTTTCAGCACATTCCTTTCGAGCTTTACGCCTTCCCTTCCTTATTTGGTTTTGTTTTGCAGGCCCTCGACAAGATTAAGTCTGGGATGCTTCATCGTGAAGCCCATCTGTGGAAAGTTGTGAAAGTTGTGATGTTTCGTCTGGGATGCTTTGTTGGAAAGTTGTGCCCCCACAAAACCCTGGAAACGCACCGGAGCTAATCCCTGTGAATGTATCTCTTCTCATGCACAGTGCATTGATATCGACTCCTAAACTGATAGGAGAGTGCACCAAGGGGATTAACAAGAAGCATAGAAAACCCCAACTAGGGAAGAACATGAGGTTATCCTTCATGTTATTTTTAAAAGGTTGCAGGCACAACAACTAGCTATTGCTCAATTGCAAAGTCACTAGAAAACTCCTAGCACGGCAGTACCAGGGACAGCTCCCCCAGCCGAATAGGTACCTAAGAGGTCGAGCAATAACGGGTCGATAGCTGACCCTATAATCATAAAAATGCTCGAGGACCTCACTAAAAGGATCGAACTGGGCGAGAAAATGATAAAACCTAATGACAAAAAGGTCGAAACTTACAACTCCATGGTCGACCAAATTTCAAGCGTACCCCCGGTCCTGAAAGGTGTGGATTCGGAGAAGTTCATACAAAAGTCGTTCCCCGAGGAAGTGGCCCTGAAACCCATTCCGAAGAAGTTCAGAATGCCAGAACTCCCAAAGTACAATGGGACCTCATATCCTAATGAACACGTTACTGGCTACACCTGCACAGTAAAGGGAAATGACATAAAAAAAGATGAGATCGAATCCGTATTACTAAAGAAATTTGGGAAAACACTCTCGAAGGGGACCATGATGTGGTATCACAACTTAGATCCTAACACCATGGTCTCATTAGCCATGCTGCGAGAATTCGAATCTCGCTTTCAAATGGAACGGATGGAGCTACCGCCAGTCTCTGACGACTGGGCAGTGCAGGCTTTTACTTGAGGTCTGAATGAATGAAGCTCGATGGCTTCAAAATAGTTGAAACGGTATTTGATCGAGTATCCAACTGTCACTTGGTCGGACATCCACAACCAGCATAAGTCGAAAATCAGGGCTGAAGATGACTAGTTGGGAGCACCCTCGGGCTCAGTATGCCTAAGAAGGCTCCTGGAAAAGGGGCCAAACCCAAACAAAGAAATATATCAGCTATACATCGAAGATAGGAGGAACGCCCCGAGGCGCCACCCACCATGCAATGATCAAAGGATAGACCGAGGACAGGATCCTCGGGGACTCATCAACAGAGCCAGATTTGATAGGAACGCGGGGCCAACGGGGGCACCTTACTTATCAGAATACAAATTCAACGTTGATGTATCGGACATCGTGTTCACCATCAGTAAAATCAAAAATGCCAAGTGGCCCAAGCCTTTACAATCGGATCCTTCACAAAGGAATCATAACTTAGTGTACGAGTTTCACAACACGCATGGTCACATGACCGAGGATTGCCACCATCTCCATAGCTCGACTACTTAACAAAGGTCACCTCTGAGAATTCCTCAGTAACGAGCCAAAAATCAGTTCCGAGAAAGAGAGGCAGCCAAGACGAACAAAACAAATGAGCCACAACATGTCATCCACATGATCTTGGAAGGCGTTGATGCCCCGCAGGAACCCATGATGAGAAGGACAAAAATATCCATCACCATATAAAAGCGAACCCGAGGTTATATACCCGAGGACACCCTTACATTCAGCGAAGAGGTCACCAAGACCTTGCATGAAGCTCATAATGATGCAATTGTAATCTCTTTCCTTATAAATTCTTTCCCAATAAAATATGTACTCATGGATCCAGGTAGCTCAGCCAACATTATCAAGTCGAGGGTGATAGAGCAACTCAAACTGCTTGACGAAATCATGCTCGCCACCTGTGTCCTCAACGGATTCGACATGGCAAGTGAAACATCAAAAGGAGAAATCATCCTCCCAGTCACCGTGGCTAGCACAACCCAAAATGCCAAATTCCATGTCATCAAATGAGACATGAAGTATAACGCCTTATTCGGACAGCCATGGATACATTGCATGAGGCCAGTACCATCCAGTCTACACCAAATGATGAAATTCATGACAAAGGACGGGATTAAAACCATCTAGCATGCGGCAAGAGAAATGTTCACAGTACATGACGTGGCCTCGCACCCACTCCTCCGCTTGCAAAAGAGCCCAAGGGTAATCAAGACACACCTTCGATTAAGCTCAAGTAAGCAGAATGGAGGACGGTACCGCTTCCTCTTCTCGAGTGATTAGGACATATCGGTCCTCGAAACATCACCGGAACATCTCACACTAAGGTATAACCATCTCCCTTTTCATTTCATATTTTAGACTAACCCTTATGCAGGCTCCCGATCGAAGCAGTTAGAGGATTAACCTAGCTTGAAGACCTTAGGGTTTTAAAGCATCTATTGCACTCTTTCCTTCGACCAAGTTTTGTCCCCGGAAGGGTTTTACCGACAAGGTTTTTAACGAGCAACATCTGTATGCTACTTAAGGGAGACTCAAAAAGTATTCGAGGTTTCTTTTGCAACCAACCCCGAACATAGGGGGCTTCCTCCCTGGGTGTCATCCATCTGGAAAAGCCAAGAGACGCCGAATCGGGTCATTATAGGAAAATAATGTACCGGGCCAAACGGTCGAACAAACCGTATCCATATAACCGGGCCCCCGATGGAAAAAATGTGTACACTTATGCCAAATAATTGAAGAATATTTTTTATCAAAGCATCTCACGCTCCAAAAGAGGCTAAGCACCTTCGCAAAAACAACTCCTCCACCGAAAATGCCCGAACACTCGAGGACTAGCATAAAAATTCAACACCTAAACGACCTCCACGTCAGGACACAAAAATCATAAGCCGTGAGATAAGGCAGCGCGGAAGTTTCAAAACATATCCAACGCCTAAAGTACCCCAAATACTCGGGGACTGGCGTCAAAATAAAAAACATGCCCAACCTCAGGGTCGGGCTCTCCAAAATCGTAAGCCGTCAACGTGGTAATGCAAAATCAGTAAAACAGAGCTCCCGAGTCAAGAATCTATTTGACAACTCGGGGACTATTGTCAACTGCCACCTCCATTGAAATATCAAAACCCGAGGCCATAAGACCCCGAGCGGGCAGACTCGATCTCGTAAGACCTACAAAAGGCAGCGATCATATCTATAAGACCTCAAGCAAGGCAGAACAATACTTGTACCAAGTATCCAAAAACTGTAAGACCTCAAAGGCATGAAAAACTTGTAAGACCTTACTAAAGGCATAAACCCGATATAAAAGTTTAGGCTATATATAGAACTTGTAAGACCCCCTAAAAGGCATACCTTCGATATAGATGTCGAAACAATCTCATTTGGGATCAAAATGGCTCTGGCCAAAACACAAGTGACTCTGGTCATACGGTCGTACTAGCCAAACTAACGCAACCCGAGGACGCCTAACTGTCGCTACAAAATCACATGCCATTACTTTGGATCTACTTCAAAAAGAACCGGTTAAACAGGCTATCCTCGGCATAGGAAAAAGAGCTTCGACCATGTTAGCTCCAATCATAGGCTTCGAGCTACTCAGCCTCCGAACCAAGGTTCTTTCCGAACTGACAACGAGCTAGGAAAAAATCGCATAAAAAGTCATTAATGAGAGGAAAATAAAGCCTAAATAAGAGATCGCATCGACCAAGCGTATAAGAGCCATAATCGCTAACCTAATGAGCCTCAGGGACTTACACACAAAAGGTCGCATCGACAAGGCGTGCACGAGACACTGTCGCCTGCCTGAAATTTGAAAACATGAGGGTCAAAATGTGCTCGAGTCATAAACTGGTTCGGAGACTAGACCTAGATTAGTTAACTATGCATGCCTAAGGGCAAAGCGTAAGAGCCATTGTAGCCAGCTTACATCAAAAGGCCGCACTGTCCCAAAGTGTAGGAGACATTGTCGCCAGTTTACATAAAAAAGCTGCACCGGCCCAAGGCGTAAGAGCCATTATCTCCAACTTATATCAATGGCGTTAGAGCCATTGTCGCCAGCCCATAAAAATCTGAAAACTTGAGGGTCAAAATGAGCTCGAGTCGTAGCCCGATTCAGAGATCGGACCCAAAATAGTTAGCTGTATATGACTAAGGGCAAAGCGTAAGAGCCATTGTCGCCAGCCTAATGAGCCTCAGAGCCAGAAACACTAAAAGGTTGCATCGACCAAAAGAGTAAGAGCCACTGTCGGCAGCTTACAATTCGGCCATTCGAAGGTCAAATAAGCCCAAGTCGATGCTCGACTCGGGAGCTGAGCCCAGAACAGGTGGCCTAAATATTCCTAAGAGTGAAAGTACGTGAGAGCCTACGGGCTGGTCTAGTGAGCCCTAGGGCCATGTCATGACTCTGAAGATTCCTACCAATACAAAAACCAGCTCGCCTGATCAAAATCAAGACAGAAAAAGATACGAAAGAAATAAAGCCGCGAGGTTTTCCTTCATACTCATATGCAAAAAAATGCAACCTCCAGCTACAAACATGCTTTGAAAATGCTAAATACAGATGGAAAAATTTATGCCCCAAGGGTTACAGCCTGCCGGCCTCGTCCTCGCTTTCTTCGACATTGGGTAAAAGCAACCGAGCATCACGCTTGTCTGCCCTTGCTAGCACTAATTCTTTGGAGAGGACGAAACCCCTATCCTGGATCTCCTCGAGGGTCTTTCTTCGAGACTTACAACATGCATATTCTTTAATCCTCCCTTCATGGTCGAGGATCCTTCTCAGCTCGGCTTGAACATCAATATCATCCTTTTAATAGATCGCCATCTCCTGGTCAACCTTAGCCCGACTCATTGCAGCTCCTTCTCGCGCATCAAAGATCTTAGCCTTACTTTCTAAAGCGCGGACTCGAGCTTCGCAATCATTTCTGTCTGAACCATAGCATTATCACGAGCTAGGCAAAGTTGAACTTCAAAAGTAGGAACTCTGGCCAGAGCATCTGTCCCCTCTAAAGTCTGAGCCTCTGCTCGAGCTTTTAGCTCATCACGCTCACTCCTGCCCCAGCCAACTTAATCTCGAAGGTGCTCCGGTGCCTCTGTATTTTTTTGCAACTGAAATAAACTAGCTGTTTGCCTCTGGAACCAGGAGACGGAATGCAGGCTCACCAAGGACAGAAAGCTACCTGCTCCTTCAAGTGGTTCTCGTAATTCAAGCTCCGGCTCACCTCATACTGCAAATGTACCAACTCGATTTCTTTTTCATCACAAAGGAGCTTAAGGGATCTCTCCTCATCCAGAGGTTTCCGTAGCCTGGCTTCACAATGAAGCAGCCCAGACTTAAGCTTATCGAATGCCTACAAAAGAAAACCCAATAAGGAAGGGAAGGCGCGAAGCTCGAAAGACTTGTGCCGAAACTCACTGCAAAGTGAAGCCGCTAGGCTTCCTTGAAAGCCGAGCGCACACCTACCAATCCAGACCCTCCGGCCTTGAAAGAGCCAACTCTGGTCGAGGCATAGTTGCTCGGTGTATGGGACCTGAGTTTTTAGTATATCCCGAAGTGCTATCGGAGAGAAAAGAAGGTGACAGCTACGGAAAAACCTTTTTTCCAGAAGCAGGAGCCGCGGACACGACAGACTTGGATGATGCTTCTGCTCCGAAGCCCCGATCCTGCTTCGCCTTACATTGAGCTCCATCGCCCTGTGAAAGCACCTCTTGTTCATTGTTAACGTTCTTCAGTCGGGGAGTTCGCAACCCTTCCTCCTCTCTGAAGGAGTATGGCTTCCCCTCGAAAGGCTCTCCAAAGCCTACAACAGAAAGATTAATACACGTAAAGAGGATATGATTCTCCACATAAAATAAGGGAAAGTAAAGAATAGCACAGCACTCACCGTGATATTTTGCTTCACATCTGCCCCGGGACAAAGCTCGCCACTTGTGCTCATCACAGGTCGAGTCAGTCGCCAATTCTCAAACCCAATTTGGCAGATCAGGAACGCCACCCAGTGCCCATGAAGGTGCTGCAGAGGAAGAAAGGAAGGCACGATTACTAAACCAGTTCTCGCAATAGCCAAAACTGGGAAAGCGCAAAATACACCACCTACGTGTATAATTCCATTCCTCAGGGAATGGTATAAGCTCTACGGGGATAATGTTAGCGTTCCGCACTCGAACGAAATGACTCATCCATCTTTGATCTCCATCTTCTTCATTATCAGCAACGAAGGGTGTGGTCGATCGACATCGCAAGGTTAGCAGACCTCGATGGTGAAAGGGCCGGTACAACCTGATAAGATGATTGAGTGAAAATGCAATCCCCACCTTCTTCGCAAAAAATCTTACCATCAACACCTTTGTCCAAAACGACTGATGGATCTGCGCTAAGGTAACCCGGTACTCCAAGAAGAAATCGTGCACAACCCTATCAAGGTGGCCTAGTGTGAAATGATACATGTACACATTCTAAAATCCATCGTCACGATCCGTGATGCCCTCACCCGGGGAAAATTCATGTAATATCACTCCCCCCACCCATAGTCTTGTATCACTAACTCAAGACGCTCTTCTCCTATAAAAGAAGTAGCCTTCAAGGTGTGTTCCTGTTGGTCCTGGATGTCGGAGGTGGAGCTCTCCTCTCCCTGTCAAGCAGACCCTAACATATCGGCCATGGCAGTGATGAAATGAAAGAACTAAAAAGCAGGAATATGCGCAAGCACGTTAGCATTGAAATACCGAAAGACTGGCGCAGAAAAGGAAGGGTAACTACTTAAAATGGTGGGATCTCCAAAAAAGAGCAGAGACAACCCTATATTTGTACATGGAAGAAACGACGATGATCTGCCTGCCTCAAAACTGATTAGAAACACTAATCGATGCCATTTTGGCATCATCTCTAGTCCCGAGGTGGTACCCAACCTCGAGGACCTCCATCAGAACAATGTTAGGCTCCAGGAATCCAATAATACCTTCTCCAGTTCCATGGTTGTACCCGACCTTGAGGACGTCTATCAGAACAAGGTTAGGCTCCAAAATACCAATAGCACCTTCTCCAGTTCTGAGGTGGTACCCGACCTCAAGGACCTCCATCTGAACAAGGTTAGGCTCCAGAAAGCCAATAGCGCATTCTCAAGTCTCGAGGTAGTATCTAACATCGAGGACCTCCATAAAAAAGGCACTAAGCTTTAAAAGGCCAACTGCATCATCGGCAGCCCCGAAGCAATATCCGACCTCGAGGATTGCCTTCCAAAATATGTTAGGCTTATTTGTTAGGCTCCAAGAAGCCTTAAACATCATTGGAGATATCATCCTAAACTAGGCAGTTCCTCATCCGGGTCCTAATGTCCCGAGTTTATTAGATGAATCCAGGTTGGCCCAAGGAACAACCAAAGGTCCCACAGGAAGATATTTTTATCAATCAAAGGCCAAAAGGAATACTCACGCCCGGGTCCGGTATTAGCAACAACAGACAGAGTCGTGCACGCAGAATCTACACAAACGCAATAGAATATAGCAAGCATCAAAGATAAAAATTGAGGAAATATCTATGTATTCATGAATATTAAATTACAAAATCCCACGAGGGGTTCTTACACAGAAATAAGGAAGTAGGAAGGTGTACATATAGCAAAATCCTAAGAGCCTAGATTATTCTCAAAGGTGCACCCTTGGCAGCATCATTTTCGGGCATCATCTCCTCAGGCGCGCGTCCTCAAAGATAATATCTTCCAAGCACAATCCCCTCGTGAGTCTTATTTCAATTTTCCAGAATGGTATCTTCAAAAGGGGAGATGACGAAGAGGAAAGAGATGGAGAAGAGCAAAGTGACACGGAAGAGGCAAGATGGAACGAAGAAGTGGCTGGGTGAAAATTTTAGCTAGTATGGATTTCATAGGGTATTATTCTGAATCCACTTCTTGGGACGTTGCCCCGGTGCTGGATGCAACAGTTAGTAGATAGTACCACCTTACTCCATGGAAAGGAAAGAGATTGAGGCGCCGCATCGGGCAGTCCGGGGAGGTGAGAAATGGAGTATAGTCCGAGCCCCTTCTTGAGCAGCAGTGTATAATCTAATTATTTCCTCGGTTTGGAGGAAATCGACCCTCAACTTCGTCATCCCAAACGAACAACGATAGCTACGACAACAACAACAATAATAAAAAAATAGTGTAATCTCGCTCGACCAGAGAAGGTCCAAGTGATAGGCCGCAACATGCCTGATAGAAGTACCGCCATACAATCTTGAGACTATGGGTCTCAAACATAGTGACCGATAATGAATAAAGACAGCGAGAAAGGAAAAATTGATAGGTACGGGAAGATATTTGAATAAAAGGCTAATCCTGGGATGCCCCCATTCATAGAAAGAGGGAAAATGTAACCGACATCATCATCATCACCCTCAAAAAGCGTAATGACAGGCACATTTAATGCATTCCTAGGAGCTGAATCGACAGTGACATTATGGCTTTGGAGAATGGGAAATCACAATACGTTGAATGATCCTAGAAAAGCATGATGATGAAATATTTCGATAATCATGAAGGCTTATGTCATCAATATGACATCATCATGCGAAGTCCGAAGAGTCGGATGTCAAAATTGTTTCTTGTCGCTCCTCTCTAAGAAACACGAGGACTATCTGTATACGGCAAAATCGAAGGAACACATTTCTCGGTGGTAAGGCATCTCAAAATATCACCTCGAAGGCTCGAGACCGCGGATCGAGTACCCTCTCTCAAGGTCCATCGACACCCGACCTAGGGATAATGTTAGCCATGACCCCAATAGATATGAGGAGTTCCCAAAGAGTACAACCAGGGTCGGCAAGATCTGTCAGGCTAGTTTGAAGCTACTTTGAGCCTACATTATGAAGTTAGCCAGCTATCCCATCCTGATTTCTTTACCATTAATGTATTTTGCGCTATGTTGGTATTTCTCCTCCTATATAAAGGGGATCCTTGACACTTTTTAAGGCTCGGTTGCTTTAGCTAACCCACACAAAATATACATGAACATTCTCTTTGCTCTCTAGCATACTCTTTTAATATTATAGCTTTCATTTATTGTCTTCATATTTTTTCATCATTTATTATTTGTCATTGTCCATAAAGATCCTTCGTTGATTATTTCATAACTGTTAGCCCTACCCTAATCACCTACAACAGCTCGAGCCCGAGCCCAGGAATCAACCTTGAGGCTCCAAATCGATAGGATCGAGGCCCCGAATAGCTTAGTTAATGGTTTGACTATAGCTCTCTCCCTTACTTTACTTCAACTCTAAATCTCACATGCTTAGCATCAATTGCTCAACAAACTAGCATAAAAATATTTTTAGAGCCCCATCAACAAATTTAATTGTGATAACCATTTTCACGATAAATAGTTCAATACTCAGCTACTCATGTATGTATACTTAGATATTCATGCCACATTAGTACTCTAATATTTATATTAGTTCAATACCAAAATATTTGTGCCAGTTTAATATTCATATATCCATATTGGTTCAGTATTCACAGATACATGACAAACCAATATTCAGTTAATGTGGTAGTCATTCAGTTCACTATCTCAGCAGTTCAGTAGTCATGTATTCATTCAGTTTAGTATGCAAGTATTTATGAAAGTTCATGTTTCCACCAGACTAGTTTAAGGTCCGGAGTCAGCAGAAGTTTCAATCAGGACAATCATTCGAGGGTGAATGTTCCCAAGGGAAAAAATGAGTTAAAAGAGTAATAAGGTTATATTTTGGACATATTAAGTCCTATCAGAATGATTATGGGTGCAAATAGTTGTTTCAAAATCAAGATGGAAAGTGAGCTGCATAAGATTCGAAAAAATCGATTAAGTTTGCAGAATGTCCGTCTTCCAGAAAGGTTAAGTGTAAATGTGTAAGGCATTTGGGAAAACACAAGCCATGAAAGATGTAGGCCATTGAAATGTCTTTCCAACAATATATTATGGAGCCCGAACGGAGCTCTGTGCAAAATAAAATGAGCATTTTACAGAATAGTGCACAACCACCATGCCCGGACTGCACCCGGACCGCGACCGCGGTTGTGAGGCAGTGTTCCTTCTATCTACCGTGGTCGAGACCGTAATCAAGTCCATAGGGTGCCGTTGGCAGACTTGGGAAGTCATTTTTAAGCCATATTTTGTAACACTCCATAAATTACGCTTAGGTATGAATGAGTTAAAGGAGTATTAAGGTTATATTTTGGACATGTGAAATCCCATCGAGATGATTATGGGTAAAATTGTTATTTCAAAATCAACTAAGTGTGCAGAAGGTCTGTCTTCCAGTAGGGTTCAATGAAATTTTTAAAGAATTTGGGAAATCTCAAAGCTTGAAAGATGTAGGCCTTTGATATAGCTTTCTGAAGATATATTATAGAGCTCGAATGGATCTCTGTGCAAAGAGTTATATGCGTTTTACAGAATGGTGTGTGATATGCGCATCCTGTAGCGCGCCCAAAGCACGACCGCGCTTCTTTTGAGGCAGTGCTACTGCCGTTTTCTGCGCTCAATAGCACGGTTAGGTCTTCAGGTACACGTGCGTGCTCGTGGGGGGTCATTTTAAAGTCATATTTCATCCCCCATAGCCCTAAAACAGAAAAACTCTCAAAAACCTATCTCCTTGGGGTCCCTTCCACCACCCAAGGTATGTTCTAATGGTGATTGTAAGTTAATTTCAATTTTCTAACATCTCATTAAATATTCGATTGGGACATCGTTGTTGGGAGAAGGAACCCTAGAACTCGAATTCAAGGGGATTAAACTTCAAAAAGGTAATGTCTTCACCCTTTAATTGATTCTAGCATTGGATTAATAATTATAGACTATAGTTCATGAAATATGAGTTGATGTGTTTGATAGAAAAGTATGAACGATTATAGGTTTGGGGTGTTGATTGTTGATTATTGGTCAAAGGTGTTGTTTACCTTATGGGTGATAAATAATAATGTTGATGATAACCATTTGAGACTTTAGAATTTATCTATGATCAACAGAATGGTTTATTGGGTGTAGGGACACATTAATAAGGACTATAAAGCTTTATTCTCGCCAAGTGTTTGACAAAACGCCTACGTAACCAAAACATGAGTATTATTGCTAATATGGAATCACTTTGACTTGTATTGATACATATTAAAGTTGAAAGGGTTAACGAATGTTGTATTATGCTCAAGAGCAGGAAGTTAAGGTATGTGAGGCTAACTCTCTATGTTTGGGAATGTTAATGATTCTCCCTACACTACATTTCTTTTACGATCATATCAATTGCCTCAGAAATATAGTTAAGCCTAGTTCCTTGAATAGTTGTAGAACTTCTATTTCCTAGCTTCATAACTCGTTTATGACTTTCATTTTGAACGTTGTGAGCTCAGCTCGTATTCAATATAGACTTGGGTTTGATGTCCCTAAGTCTTAGTATAGCTTACACAGTATGTCATAAACATTTGAAGTTTCTGTATTCATAATCAGTTCAAGAATACATGTCTCACTATAGTCCTATTCAGTATTCCTGTATTATATAACTCAGTATGATCAAGTATTCCAACATTGTGTAACTTAGTGTGATATAGTATTTCATTATCATGTATTGCGATATGACTCTCAGTTCCTAATTTTAAATCCCTGAATTTTGAACACCTGTATTTGGGCCTGAGACCGCAGTTTATGCTTTATACATCTTTGGGCATGAGGCCGCAGTTTATGCTTTATGCATTTGGACCTGAGGTCACAGTTATGTGTACATATACTTGGGCCCGAGGCCGCAGTTGTTGCATATATATATATATATATATTGGGCCTGAGGCTGCAGTTTAATATTCAGATAAATAGGTCATTCATCATTCAGAAGAGAGAGTCATCATATCCTTACTTCCTTTCAGTTTAATTACCAGTTATCAGTTACTAACTATCATTTCAGTTTTAGTTTCAATAGTTATAATTTCATTTTTCAATTATAGATTCTCAATTATTAGTTTGGTTTTAGTTTCAGCATTTATAATTTTTTCATCCAGTTGCTTTACATACCAGTGCAATTCAAATGTACTGATGTCCCTTTTGCTCGGGGCCTACATCTTATGATGAAGGTACTTATTTGTAAGTTGACGATTCAGAGTGCTAGGAGTTTTGTACCAGCTATTTGGTGATCCCCAATTCTTTCGGGGCATTATCATTACTTTATCATCTTTCAGTGTTTAAAATAGACTGTGTTTTCAGTACTTCAATAGAGCCTTCATAGACTAGAGTAACAGTTAGACAGAGTCTCAAGCTTTTCATGTTAAGCTATGTTGGCCACAAATATATTTGAGAATTGTATTAGTATTTCAGTACTTTCATTTATATCATCCAGACTTTCAATATATCAATATGTGTTAGTTTATCTTCTGTATTTAGTATGTTATGATATCACATGTTGATTCAGCCAGCCAGTTGGTTCACTCGGTGACATGTCGCTATGCACCGAGTGTTGTGTTACATCCAGGACCAGGTTTGGGGCGTGACAAAGCTTGGTATCAGAGCACTAGGTTCAAGAGTCTTAGGAAGTCTATGATGGTGTGTCCAGTGGAGTTTCCTTTATATGTGTGTGCCGACCACTCATATAAACGGTTAACTACCAAGACATCAAGGATTGTCTCATTTCTTTCTACTCTAGATCGTGCCATAAATCTTAAAGCAATAGTTAACCTTCTCTTCCTATCGAATTCCAAATGTATTGGATGCCCAAGCGAGACCCAAGAGAAACCTAAGGTCCTAGAGAGGATAATTTCCATTGGGATATAATTATGGAGTACAAGTTAGTAGCATTTGAGACTTGAGATGATTTTAAAAGTGAGATGCAATAGATTGTAGTACATATTAGAGCATAGCCTTATCATAAAGTACAAAAGTAGTTATCATGTCTTATGGTTATCAGTTTACCTCAGTTACCAGTTCTACAGTCTTTCAGTTAGCAAGTTTTTGGTCATTCAGTACTCCAGTATTCAGTTATATGTTTACCAAGCATCTAATTTTCAGTGTATCAAAATTTCTTGTGACTTGTGAGTATATAGTGATGCATATGGGTTCTCAAAGAAAATGTAAGTAATAATAATTATAGCGTAACCTTTGCATACTTTTGTTCTGGATTAAGTCCAAGACTCACCGGATGGTGCAAGAAGTGATTTATCAGATGATGGTGTACTTTGAAGGATAAGTTCTTGCATGGTAGTGTATTCGTATGTGTTTTACCTCAAAGAATAATTTCTTTTAATTCTTGCAAATGGAGCCACATGTGGGATGATGATAGTTCAGATGTCAAACCCTAACATTGGTCACTATAGTTTTGGACAGAAAAGAGCCTAAGGGTAATACCTAGGAGTTCGAAACATTTGTTATTACCAAAGATGTGATTTCGCACAACTCATGCAAATGAATAGAAGATATGATGTATGCAATGAGACCCAAGAGCAACCGATATTGAATTTCAAGGAATGATTTTAAGTTGTTTAGATTTATTCAAATCAGAACTAGAAGTACCACGTTAGTAAGCTACTGTAAGAAGCAGGTATTAATGTAAGATAAAAGATATGGCAGTTCCCCCTTAGGTTATGTGACTAAATGATTACCGCAAATGTTTATAGTATGAAATGATTTTGTATTATGTAGAAAGTTTGGGTTTACATATTCTAGTTTTTGTTTAAGATAGATGAATTCCCTAAGTATGATCTATTCACATAGTTTAGAAGAAAAAAAGGGATAGTATGAGACCATATAATAGGGTCGGATGATGACGGACATTACAAATAACCTTATTCCTCACTTTAGTTATCCAAAGTAAAACAAGAAAACGTGATTCTAGTAGGTGTTTAGTAAAAGAATTATAAGTAAGTTTTGAATTGATACAATAAATTAGCAATTTTAGCAGAGCTAGTAGAGGTACAATTTGATTCACTTATCCAGGTTAACTCTAGTGAGTGGATGTCAGTTTGAAATAACAAACGTGTGTTAGAACCCAATGATCTTAAGTTAAATCCGAAGTACAGTGATAGTGGGAAAAACTCCACTAGCAGTGAGAGAGCAAGCTATAGAAGAATAGTCTTTAGTAATTATTGAAATGGGGTTTCCCCAAGTTTGACAGCCTAAATAGAGTTAAATTATTAAGATTTGGTAAGATAGTTGTGAATACATTAGCTTCTCGTTAAGTGAATAATTTATTTTTTCCTAATAAGAAAGATTTCTCAGAATTAAGTTGGAAGATGAGCCATCATTGACATAGAGTGCAAAATATTAAAGAAAATAAGGAAAGTTATTTGGGTCCCTGTCACACCTCCTTTTTCCGGCTTTACTACACCCTGGGGAAGGGTATAATAAAAAGGAGTTTTTTTCAATTAAAGGGCAATCGAAACGAGATTCGTTTATTAGGAGATTCAGAGTCGCCACTTAGGAGATTTATGGTGTCCCAAGTCACCGGTTTGAATCCCGAATCGAGGAAAGGGTTTCACTCTGTTTAACAGTCGCGAACCAGAAATCCGGGTAAGGAATTCTATTAACCCGGGAGAAGGTGTTAGGCATTCCCGAGTTCCGTGGTTCTAGCACGGTTCTCAACTGCTATACTTGGCTAAAATACCTGATTTTAATACATGTTAAACCGACAGTGCAATTTTAATGTTATTTACTGCTTTTTGTCAATTATTATTTTATTTAAGAAAGTGAACGTCGTTTAAGAATGTGTTATTGGACCACATCACATGAAATACACCCGGATCCTTAACACATTCTTATTCAACGTTTTCGGATTTGGATTTGGATTGCATGAAATGCACACCCGAATTTAGGAATGTAATTTGATTAAAATCGCGTCTAAAAGAAACTAACGTGTTGTTATCTTTTGGGGAAGGCCGTGAAATTTGTTATTATTAGAAGGCCAACCTAAAGCAAACTAAAATTTTCTATTTATCATTTGTCTCTAAAAGGCCAATTAATTCACGAATATAAATTCGGGCCTTGAATTCAAGTCCGAATTCAAACAAAAGGGAAAACTCTTTTAGTTTGAACCCGCTACCTAATTCAAAACTAAATTTTATATTTATGATTTAATTTCCTCTATTCCTAAATATGTGATGAATTGAATTGCATCAAATTAAACTAAGAATTGAATTTGCCTAACCCAAATCCAAATAACAGTTTGGCCTACAATGGGTTTTGATATGGCCCAGTACAAGTGAGAGACGGACCAGGCAACGATGGTGTCACAGCATGGGATCGAATCCCAACAGGAACAATGGCAATCGAAATGGCTATGAAGCCAATGCCAAATTCAAACCACAATAACGATAGAACATAATGTTATAGCATTCTTTTTTTTTTACATTATTAAACATGATCACAAAAATTTTAAACCAATTTCTTCTAAAACCACATATGCACCGAGTTTATGCAAATCATACAATAGTTTGTAACGAGGAACAACTATACATGTTTGTTCCATTGAAGATTAAAAGTCATGGCATTAATAATAATGTTATTCAAGTTAAAATACTAATCAACTATCACAAATACTAATTAAAACTTAACATGAATAGTGCAAATACCCTGATTTAAGATTAAAGTCCTATTCAAATTAATACAACGAAGTTGCAGCTCTTAAACAGACAGATTCATATGATTTACACAAGTCTAATTCTAACATTCATATGAAGTATTCATACATTAGAAAATGAAGTTCAATTAACTTCAAATGTCTCAACAGTGTCAAAAATAGTCTAGTCCAGTTTCAATTATACAGTCCAGGATTTATATCTAACTTCCATTTATCTGCCAATACATGATAATCCAAGCAGGATCAACCAGGTGAGCAAATTTATTCCATTACAAGCTTCAAAGTTACAGCAAAGTGAATTCAAATGTGTACCTGGAAATTGAATAAGATGAGGAAAAATATGAGTCAGCTACAGTAGTAACTCCAGCACACAACAGCAGCAAATTTTTAGCCCAGAAATGACTCAGTGGTCCCAGAATCACAACACAGAAAACAACAACACTCAATTTGATCCAAAATGACTCAATTGAACTCAAAAACCCACTCGAAATCAATACCAGCAGATTTATGGAGCTCCAGCCAACCAAAACAGAACTAAAGCTATGAAACAACAATTAAAAGTTGAAATTCATCTAAAGTGTTAATGGAGCAGTATATTTTTTGGATTTTTCTATTAGATTTATATTATTTTTGGATTTTTGAAGGTTTGAATTTCATAATCAAATTTGAAATTGAAGAGGAAGTTTTTTTTTTTTGGGGGGGGGGGGGGGGGGAATTGGAGGCTAAAACTTGTTATTCAAGTAATGAGCATGCCCTTTTATAGGCAAATAGGAGGTGCCAGTTAGATTTTCAATTTTCTTTTCTAATCCCTATTTATTTTCAGCTTTGGTCCTTCAGTTTTTAACTTATCCAGCAACTACCCTAACTTTTCTGAAATCTAACTTGAATCCTATTCTAGAAGACTCTAGTGACTTCTAATGTTAACTAGAATACTACTCTGCTATTTTAAATACCCAAATTGTCCCTGAGCACCCCTTAAACTACTGTATTACCCCAGCCCTCTTTTATCCCATCTGAAAATGATCAACTATAAACAAACGATCCATTACTCTAGAATTAAACCAACAAAACCATTCAAAATTAAACAAACTCCTAACTGATCAAATGAATTTGAGATTGAGTCAACACTAAACTAATTACCCTAAGAAATCACAGAACAAAAGAAACTATCACTTGAGTTAACTAATCAATTACAATAAACAATTATGAATCGATTAACTAACACAGAATCAAAATGGATTAAATTGACAACTAACAGTACTGCCAACAGAACCTTAACAATTTAACAAAACTCGATAAAACCCTAACCAATGCATTTAAAATAAAGCAGAACTAAACTAATTAACACCCCAAATGCATTCAATTAGCAAGTTTAAACAAAACTAAACATAGAAGTTAAACTTATGACCATAGTAAAATGAAATCAAAACTAGAGGAAATTTATTAATTTCAGATTAAAGCTTACTAATCAACTAAGATAATATCAAAAGGAAAAGGCAGAAGGAAACAGACAAAGGAGCTCACAGATGAAAATTCCTTAACCGGTCAATTCCCAAACTTGAATTTAGTCCACTACCGGTGATACTTGAGCATCATTTCTGTTGGATTCTTCACGCAGGAGACGAGGAGGGTTGCATAATGTCCATTTAGCAAGGTTTGGCAGATTAGGAGTTATGTCCGAAAACTCGATTTAAGATTCGAGGTGCCCCGGGCTGATTTGAAGAAAAATAGTCATGGATTTGGGTAGGGGAAGGGGAGAATGACCTTGGATGTTAATTTGGGCGTGTTTGGACGAAGTTGCGTCGTGGCCGAAAAAAACTTCGATTTGATATTCGAAGCTTTTGGCCGGAGTTTGAAGGAAATGGTTGATGGATTCAGGTAGAGGAAGAGGAGAGGGGTATAGGGTATTAATTTGGTGGTATTTGAAGGTGGGCCGCTGTTGTGGGCGATTTCCGGCGGTGGCTAACGGTGGTGTTACACATTGGTTGAATACGAGAAAAATGAAGAGTGTTTTAGGGTTTTCAACATTTTCGGACTTTTTATTAATTAACTGAGATCAAATCTGAGCCGTTGGATTAAAGAGATTGGATGGCTCAGATCAAACGACGCCAAACAGCGTCGTTTTGTTTAGTGAAGGGGCAGGTCGGGTTGGGGAATTATTTGGGCCTCGAAAATGGTACAAATGTATTGGGCTGGCGAAAATAATGCAAACAATGCCCCAATTTTACTTTTCAATTAAGGCCACACATTTTTTAATTATTTTCCCTTTTATTTCTTTTTTCTGAATTTTCCTTGTAATTTTCTTCTTTTATTTTTTAATGTTTTCATTTGTGTTTATTTTTTTGATTTTATAAAAATGAAAAAATTAAAACAATGATCTAATATAATTCAAAGTTAAACTATTTAACTCCTAAAATTACTTAAAATTATTATGTGACGAATTCATAATTAAAACAATTAAAATGCCAAAGTGAACTATTTTTGTCATTTTCTTTATATGTGAACAATTTTAACTACTAAAATACAAAATTAAACCTAAATGCCAATGTATTTTTGTATTTTCCACATGAATAAAAATGCACTAATAAATTGAACCACAAAATTCATAAAAATTATAAAATGCTAAAGAAATTATTTTTTTTGAAATTTTGGGAATTATTGTTCAGGGCAAAAATCACGTGCTCACAGCTGCCCCCCTTTGCCCGAAAAAACGAAGTGTTTTCGTGCAAAGACAAGTGAGCGAAAATGAGCGATTTTTGCCCGTTCGCATATTCCGTGTGAAGCATTTTTGAAAGAGCTGACCGCACCCTGCTTCAGAGGTTGCCTACATATCCTAGGCTAAACAAAAATCAGGTCAGTGTAGTTCGGGAGTGTCTGGTAGCTGGGACTACCAAGAGCTGTGATTTCACTGCTGTTGCTGCTGTTACTACTCGCTGACCTCCTTATTACACCGTGGTAAAAAAAAAGAAGCTAGCCTAAGCTATGATCTATGATTTAAAAAAGGTCCTATCTATGCCTTCAAACTTGCTCTTGTGTTACCTTGAACTTGTATCTTGTATTCTTCCAATGGGATTCTTGTTTTTGTCTTGAATTGTGATTGGCGATGTTTTTGCCATTCCTCCGAGTGATGCCTGATTGTTTCCATTTGGAATATGTGTCCATTTTCCAAGCGGGCTCCTGGTTGCTGACGCTTGAAAAGTATTCCTTTGTTCTCCAGGTAGACTCCTGCTTGCTGAATTTGAAAAATATTCCCTTGTTCTCCAGGTGGGCTCCTGCTTGCTGATTTTGAAAAGTATTTCCTTGTTCTCCAGGTGGGCTCCTGCTTGCAACAAAGACAAACAAAAAAAAATTTTCTGCCCAGTTTGGTGGCTGGGTACAACATGTTATCAAATATTAAAAAATTAAAAGCTAAAATTTGACTTATACTTCCCTTGTTCTCCAGGTGGGCGCCTGACTGCCGAAGCTTGAAAAGTATTCCCTTGTTCTCCAGGTGGGCTCCTGCTTGCTGAACTTGAAAAGTATTCCCTTGTTCTCCAGGTGGGCTCCTGACTGCAACAAAATAGACAAACAAAAAAAGTTTTCTGCCCCAGTTTGGTGGCTGGGTACAGCATGTTATCAAATATTTAAAAATTGAAAGCTAAAATTTGAATTATACTTTCCTTGTTCTCCAGGTGGGTGCCTGAATGCTGAAACTTGAAATGTATTCCCTTGTTCTTCAGGTGGGCTCCTGCTTACTGAACTTGAAAAATATTCCCTTGTTCTCGAGGTGGGCTCCTGATTGTTGAACTTGAAAAGTATTCCCTTGTTCTCTAGGTGGGCTCCTGGCTGCAACAAAATAGACAAACAAAAAAAATTTCTGCCCCAGTTTGGTAGTTGGTACAACATGTTATCAAATATTAAAGCTGACAATTAAAATTGAATTGTACTTCCCTTGTTCTCTAGGTGGGTGCCTAATTGTTGCGCTTGAAATGTATTTCCTTGTTCTCCAGGTGGGCTCCTGATTGCTAAATCTTGAAAAGTATTCCCTTGTTCTCCAGGTGGGCTCATGCTTGCTGAATTTGAAAGATATTTCCTTGTTCTCCAGGTGGGCCCCTGCTTTCAACAAAATAGACAAATAACAAAAATTTCTGCCCAAGTTTGATGGTTGGGCATATGGGTGAGTTTTAAACTGAATTATTTTACTAACTATTATAAGAATTTGAAACTGAACTATTTTACCAACTATTATAAGAATCTGAAAGCTAAGTCCTATTATCCAGGGAGGTCCTGATAACTCTGAACCTAAGTTATATCTTCCAAAGGTATTACTTCCACTACATTGTTATCAAAGAAGTCTTAACTACTCCCTGTTATCTAGGAGTGTCCTGACAACTTCTAGTTAAAAGAAAATTTTAATCTAAGCTATATTTATTAAAGGTACGACTTCCACTATGTCTTGTTATCTAGACTGACCTTAAAACTATGTCCCATTATCCAGGAGGGTCCTAAAAACTCTAAATTGAAACCTATCTTAAACATGCAAACTTATATTTCTTTGGGGTACATTTATGCTAAGTTATGTTTTTCGTGATTGTTTTGAAGTTTAAAATAAGTCCCATTTTCCAGAAGGATCCTGAGAATTTCCAGTCATACCTGTTTGGGTCATGCATTTCCTTACGGAGGGATTCTCCGAAGCAAACGAATCTTCCGCCCCTGTTTCAATCAAAGAAAAATATTGTTAGTTTAAAATGTGGTGGTTGGTTTGTGGTCTTGAACTTTAAGTGCGGCTGCCTCTTTGCTTCACAAGAAGATTGATTTCCACTTAAAGACCCTGCTTGTTTCCAGACTGGACCCCTTTCTCTGTCGTCCTCATCACATAAAATACATTTTCTCCGTTCAGAACCAATATCCTCTATTTGTTGCATTGCATGAACTAGTGCCTCCCCAAACATTGTGTTTCACATGAATCCCTAAAGCACGCCCATTTCCCTCACTCCGTGTATTTGTTTTTTCTAGACTTAACCACTGACCTCGGCCTTAAGGTCTGTTGTTCCTTCAATTGTCATGATAACTGATTCCCACTCGAAGATCTTGCTTGTTTATTGACTAACCACTTTCTTTATTACCCTTAACCTAGAGAATACCTTATCTCATTCAGACCCAATACTCTCTATTTATTTCACCGCTCATACCGATATTTACCAAACCATTGTGTTTCATATGGACTCCCAAGCATATTGATTGTTACCAACTCAGTACGCACACTCACTGGCTCTGGCCTCGAGATCTGTTATTCCTTCATTTGCCATGATAACTGACTCCCCCCCCCCCCC